>OY720453.1:17257095-17407095 GCA_963082715.1 Harpalus rubripes | reverse complement strand
TAGGCGGAGTGCATGGGAATGATTTTGTAGGTATATTGCTTACATATACAGGCTGTATCACAAGTTCAGGTACAAACTTTAAGGGTTTATAGCAGGGCCGGCCCGATAGGTGAGGCGGCGAGGCGACCGCCTCAGGCGCCGAATTGAAATAGGCGCCAAAATGTGACATACTGAAGATAATTTTTTTTAATAAACATGAAAAATTTATTAATAAATTAATGCACATTAAAAATATTTACAACCGATTCTTCGTTTGCCACTGAGACACTGACTGAGTATTCAAACATCGTTTGTCTTCGTATCGATAATATATTAGTACAAGAGAAAGATATTGAAATAGAATTTATTGAGTTGATTCGAGAAGGATCAGCTGGGAAATCGTTGAAAAAAGAGCAAGGCCTTGGTGATCCAGAATATAATTTTTAAAAAAACGGACGTTTCGAACCCTAGTGGTTAATCATCAGCATATTACAAAAAATAAAATGTAAAAAAGTAGTTATTGTTCAATAAAAAATTGTCAAAAAAAATTTTTTTTGCTTAAAAATATAAAAAATATTTGAACTGCAATACAAGTACTAATTTTCCAAATACATTCTAAATAATCGAAATAGAGTCTTTATGCATATTACAAATAAACACAAACGGTAAAACTTTTAAAGACATGAGTAGGTATAAAATCGGGTATTATAAAAAATGAAATTAAAAAAGCTGCTTATTAAATAAGAACTGGGATATTTATTAAAGCCAAAAATGAAATCAATATTTATATTAAATATCGTCGAATAATTCGTCATTGTACTCGGATTGAGCCTCTTCTACTTCATCTGATTCGATTATTACACATTCTTCGATTTCGCTTAGTGACTGTGGCAAAGAGTCTTTACTAGCCCAAGATGGAATGGAAAGATTTCATCTCCTGCCAAAAGCCAGCCATTACTCTCTAGAGTTACTAAAGGTAAAGTGTTGGTATTACTTGCATTATTTCTCATTTTGCAGACATAATTGCACCTTATTTTGATATCTTAGAATGGTTTATCTGAGCTCTTTGGTATACTAGATTTGAAGATGTTTAAACGAGCTTTGTTCAGATCTTCACAAGTTTTTGTCCATAAATTTCACATATAACTCGTTTCAGTGACTTATGTAGATACTTCATCTGAGATTTTACTTGTGCCACAAAACAGCGTGTATCAAGACGCACTGCTGAATTTTGTGTCTTAAAAGTCAAAAGCCCCTGACTTCTATGTCTTAAAATGAATTTTAGCAAACTAGGCAAATATCCGCGTGGATTGACACAAACAGTTTTAATGTACCTCATTATGTAGTTTTGGACAACATTTTGACTTTTGGGTGTCTTAAATGCACGAAGCCCCCGATTTTTATGTCTTACAAAGTGTATTCATGATCTTTGGATAATGATGCATAAAATACCGTTAAAAGTTTGAATGTACTTTATCACGTAATTGTCGGTCCTTCTTTGAAATTTTCTTTCGTGTCTTACATGTCAAAAGCCCCCGGTTTCGATGTCTTACAAGGTATAATAGCAAACACAAGCCCTCATTGAATGGCACAAAAAAAATTGAATGTACCTCATCATCATCACGTAATTTTTGGTCCTTTTTGAATTTTGAAAATATTACCATGGCGTAAAACCCCCGGTCCGACTTGTAAGACACGATTATTTTTGTATGGGGAGCCAATCCGTACCCTACCCCAACGTCAAACCTTTTGTACCTTATCATGTGACTTTTGATAGCTGGGCTCCCGGTCTAATTGAAGATCGGACCCATGTTGATTAACGTTTTATTACTCATCTTGGTACTGTATGCCTTTAAAGTTTGTACCTGAATACAGCCTGTATTTCACTATAACTAATATTACAGAAAATGAATATCTTTTAAATAAAAAATAAATAAATATATCATCACGGCTTATGACCCGTTGCTGGATGTGCCAGTGTGCTTTGTACACAGATATCAGTAATGATGAAATATTTGCACCGTGCGGGCGCTTACCAGGCGTCACCTCACGGGCACTCATATCTTTTGTAAGTAGTATTTCGAAACAAAGTTTTAATGATGAAATATTTCGTCCAAATATGGGTACTATGTATACAGGATGTAATCATACTTCGGGAAAACAATGAAAGAGCATATACTACCCGACGTACTGATTATGGAACAAAAAGAATTTTTCAACTATTCGCAAAAAATATTGCATCGTATTTAGAGTAAACATTTTTTCTATCACTGGTTGATATATATTCTTAATAATTTTATTTAAAACTACTAATGCAGGTAATTGTTTACACAATATGTAATAACTGTAAATAATTTAATTTAATCCGATGAGGATAGGGCATTCTTTCATAGATATTACTGTTTATTATCAATCTTTGCTGTTTTAGTGTTTTGATTGTGCAGTGAGTTGCAGTTTAGTGTAGTTTTTGTGAAAATGAATGCATTGTTATTTGCTAAGCTTGAACACTTGGGCGTAAGAGGGGTTGCACTCGAATGGGTTTCCAACTTTCTGAACAAAAGACAACAATATGTAACACTCTCTTATTCTGATTCTTCTTTACAGAATCGTACTGCACGCTCTAACTCAATAATAATTGACGTGGGCTTGCCTCAAGGAACAGTACTAGCACCAGTACTTTTCATAATCTTCATTAACGATATAACATCGGTATTAACAAGAGATTGTGTACCTGTTCTGTATGCTGATGATACCTCATTGATTATATCCGGTAAAGATAAAAATGATCTAATTAACAATTGTAACAACAATGTCGAATCAGTATGTGAGTGGTTTCATGAAAATAAACTCTATCTTAACGACGATAAAACAAAAATTATAACTTTTCGCCCACATCAAAATACAAATTTTGACAATATTAATTTAATATTTGGTGATAGTACAAAAACCAATGTAACCTCCACTAAAGTACTCGGTTTAACTATAAATGGAAATTTTAACTGGAAACCACATTGTGAAGAAATTATTAGTAAACTAAGTACTATTTTTTATCAAATTCGATATCTCAAACAGTACCTGCATATACATCAACTACTGTTATTCTATCATGCTCATGTGGAATCCAAGTTACGATACGGAATCTGTTTTTGGGGAAATTCACCCGCGAGTCATAGTGTGTTTGTTCTTCAGAAGAGAATTCTTCGCTGTTTGGCTGGAATCAAAAATATTGCATCATGCAGAAGTATTTTTCAGAAATTTAATATTTTAACTGTAATCGATATCTTTATTTTTGAAACATGTCTTTTCATACACATAAACAAAAATTCTTTCTCTTTAGTTGCAGATAAACATAATTATCATACAAGGCACAAAGACCAATTTTATATTCCCAGCTCGAAATTAAATATAATTAAAACTTGCCCTCAAAGACTTGGTTTGGAAGTTTACAATAAGCTACCGGTTTCTATCAAATCTGCAAGGAATGTTCATATTTTTAAAAAAGATTTAAAATTGTTTCTAACTAACAAAAATTTTTATAAACTATCTGAGTTTCTTAACATGTAACTTTTCTGTGTTCTTTTATATCGACTTTTTCCATACACTATGTACTGTGTCCAAGGAAATAAAATAAAAAATAAAATAAAATAAAAATTGTACCGTGATAGTGAGTTAGTGGACATACTATTAATTTATGGAGAAGCAGGTCAAAATCTCATTATTCAGTATGGCAAATTTTGAGAGATTAAAACTACCAACCATTTCATTTTCAACGACTTCACGAGCTAACAGAACCTGACCATCATTTCCGAGTAACGTTTTGCGATTGGTTTTACAAAAACATGCTCAAAACCCTAATTTCCCCTCATACATAATATTTCCCGATAAGGCAACTTTTACGAGAGAGGGAATTCATAATATTCATAATTCTCATTATTGGAGCCAACACAATCCACATATTGTTGTACGAGGTAGTTTCCAGCATCGCTTTTCAATAATTGTTTGGGCAGGTATTGTAAATGTGAGGTTACTTGGGCCGTGCATTCTACCAAATAGGATGACCGGTGATAATTATTTATTATTTTTATAAAATACACTCCCACAGTTACTTGACGTTGTGCCTCTTAATGTGCCAACGAACATGGTTTCAGCACGATAATGCACTACCGCACTTTGCTCGAAATGTGCGAGAACACTTGAATCAAGTTTTTTAGCACAGGTAGATTTATCCTGTAGCTTGGCCTGCTAGATTAAGTTTAAGTTTATTTAGAATTTATTCACAGTTTTGTCACAGCGGACAAGTAATACTTATCTCTTTCTTTTGATGCTATTACACCACACACATTTCCTCAAAATATATATATTTTTTTAAATTATAAATACGTAAAAAAAAATTACGATATTTTATCTTATGGTTGAAATTCGATGTGTCTCTGTGTAGCCCAGCCAAGCAAGCAGATATACATTGACAAGTAATAGAAAAAAAATAATAAAATTGTTAACCGGAATTTTTATTTCGGTTATATGGTTTTTGCTCTAGCAATAAGATTAAAAATTTCGTTTCGTTTCTGTTTCTGTTCCTGATTTTATTTTTCGTTTATTTCGTATATCGTTTCATTTCTGTTCCGTTGCGGGTCCCTGGTCAGTAGTATAGCAAGGCCCGATCTAGACTAGTTTTGTCCTTGAAAAATTAATTTCAAAAAAATATCCGCGTTTAAATTTAACTTTAATATTTCGCAGCCATATAATTGTGGACGACAAACTGGTTAGAAGGTTACATCTGAGTTTAATGAATATAATTAGTGTAATGGCATTTTTAATACTATACTTGCAGAATAAAAACGGTACCATGGTAACGATAAATTCATCGGTTTCAAGAAAAAACTATTTATCTCCACCTATCACTGCTTCCAAGTCGGATTCGGTCACTATCGAATTGTATTCCTTAACTTCCTTTTAGGAGTGAAGATTTTCTTTCTCAAACTTAAAGTATTTGTTACAACAATGACAGTATTGATTACAATAATCAAAACATAGTTCATAATAAAAAGTAATCCAACATTTTCATTCCTATTTACTAAATGATTACAACAATGACAAGTATTGAGATTACAATAATTAAAACATAAATTATAATATAAATTTATTTAGTAAGTAAATTTACTTTTAATCTTAATAAAAAATTACTCCGAGATATCAAATATGTGTATGTTAGAGTATGTGTAAAGCCAATCGTGAATTTATGAGCTACATACGCATGGTCCACTCTAAAGTGACATTTCCGCTGGGAAAATGGACGACTGTAGTGACGCTGACGTCACAACATGGCGACCATTTCACGCTAAAAATTTAATTACATTATTATCGGTATAAAAATACAAAATATATAGCAATTTTTATTTCGTTTTCATTTATTTATATTCAAAATTCATATACGACATGTAATTTCTAAAAAGCCGAAGACTTGCACGGGCCCATTCCCACGGCTAGTAGTGTTATCCCGCACAACTTTGCATACCCGACGCCCATGATACACACAAACAAACAACGTACATGCTCACCTGTGGTCCGGAGTCCAAGCAAAGGGACAAGCAAGGCTCAAATCCTGTTACATGGATTCTATTTGAACGTTTACATTCACGATGAGAGAAAAACATGAAAGAGGAAAAATTACAGGAACCGCAGATAAATATATCATGAAGAGTAGCTTGTTCAAAGTGAGGTTATGTAAATGTAGTTCTGCGTAAAATATTAACTGGGATGTGGAAATTAATTTGACATCTTGAAATTTATGAAGATTGAGGCTTTCGGTCTGTAGGGGTTAATCAAAATTTATAATTGTGACGAATGATATTTAAAAGGTTATGTTGGCAGAAAGTGAGAAAAACAAACAAAAAAGTTATGACGTATTTTTATTAACAATAATAATCGTTTATTTGAATAATAGGGGAGTATCACTAAGTGAAATTTAAATGTTTTGATAATGTATATTAAAAGTAGTAGTAGTAGTAGTAAGTAGCCTAATAGTAGATATAAAAGTGAAATTTATATTATCTTGTATTTAAAAACCGAAATTAAAAGTACTACATGTCCAAAACGGTCGCCACATAAAAATCCGGTTATGACGTAACCGGCCCTGGGAATATTATATTTCAACGTAAGAAAATTTACCGTAAATAAACTCCAATTTTCTATATACGTAAAGTTTACGCACCGGCAAAGTGACAAACCAAAAATGTCGAAAAGAGAATCTTGGAATACAAGTTTAATGATTCACAATAAATTATAGTGTTAAATACAGAAAACTGACAGTTTCAATGACATGACAGATGCCAATATGATATTTTACTTCAATTATATTTAGTCTCTGCGCCGTAGAAACATACTCTGGGCCGCATACGTACTTTCGGTGATATTTAATGCATAATAATTTTTTTTCGCAGTAAATGATCATATAAAAATTTCGAAAAATATAATACTCCCCTATTAGAAGATAAAAACAGTTGTTGAAAATTAAGTTTCGAAAATATGTTAGAACATATTATAACAAAAATATCGTTGCGAATTAAATATAGAATTAACTAGAGGGTATTTTCAAATCATGCTTTATAATTGAATATAGTTTTTAAGTCGGCTTGAAATTAAACTGACAGTTTACAAGTCCCCCGCTAATTAATTTGACAGCATGACAGCTTCGGCAGTTTTTAAGTTAACAGAAATGAATTTGACAACGTGACAGCTATAATTGTTTGTAAGTCTTCCGAAAATTAGTTTGAGCATTCCAATAGAAAATTGGTTGTTGACGAAATATATTATTGTTGAGGTAAACTATACTAAAAATAAACAAGCAGAAGACTCACGTCATCATTAAGTATTACTAGATAATGACGTCACTTATTACTACGTTTACATGGGGTACTAATTTAGTCTAGTAAAGAAAGTATTTACGGGTTGTTAAAACCATAGCAACATGTATACAGATTTATTTATTCATTATTTCGGTTCACCATGTTTCCAAAGACTATTTCAATCAAATAGTTTCATTTATTGTGTTGTAGGTTCCAATATTTTTTTTTCAATTATTTACAATTCAGTATATCATAAAATATTGTACAATGCTCAACCGTTACCCGAAATTTACGTGCTCGCACGGATAACAAGCTCGCCTCGCTCTCCCGTTAGCTACCGTGCACGCCCGTAGGGTTCTGAGTAACGGTCTTGCAATATAAATTACTATGATATTTACAATTATTTATATTAATTCAAATCACTCGTGCCTGGATGAGATGAGTTGACAATCACTGACAATCAAGTGACAGGGACAGGATCGATAATTGGTCGATTTTAAATTCAATGTAAATATGGACATTCTCAGTAGTGTTATCGTTATTATACGAAAATCAACTAAAATTATTTCAAATAATTTTATATTCCCTAAAAGTAATAATTATTGACTTAGAAATAAAGGTAAATTTCATTAATATATACGTTTCTTAATAGTAGTATTTTTTATTTCTTTTTTAAAAAATAAATAACAGCCAATAATTTCTACAAGTTATATATCATTTTATAAGATTTTTTTCATGTTAATGACGTGCGTCTTCTGTTTATTAATTTTTAGTATGGTATAGGTAGTTAAATTCGCCCTATAATTTGTGCTGACACCGAATAGGAGAAGAAACTATCTTTTTCTGCATCAAAAAACGTAAATGCTGACAAGATTATTATTCTAGCGCTTTTGATAGTTTTTCTTTAACATTATTGATGAATCATGTAATCAACACAAAACACAAACATATTAAAATACTCGCCAATATATGCGAACTATTTGTACAATTCCAACTTATTTCTTGAACAGAGTTCCGACGTACGTCGCTTTATGTACCGATTCTATAACCTCTGTGGCAAGGCAAAAAGAAACTACCTACTTTACGTCTGTTGTCATATGAAAATAATAATTTATAAGTTGAAATGCAAGTATAAAAGTAGTTTTAATATATTAAAAGTGTTCCATTGTTATGTATTTCCTATAATCCAAAGTAATACAACTTTCACATAAGTAGTTCTGAACAAGCTATAAGTTTCTTGTAAAAGCAGGAAACTGTCAACCAAGTATATGCATAATTAAAACTAAGTAGACAGTGAAAATTAAAAGGAATCTACTTATATCATGTAACCCTTACCTAATGTATTTTTGATTTCATAAAAGTTCTTTCTGTGTCGCGGCGTCGCGGGTTTAAAATGCTAATAATGACTTGGACGCACCAAGGTCCTAATGCCCTGAAATCACTAAGACGAATCACTTGCGAAATGCGAAGGGAATATATAATAAATACGAGCAGTCTACTGATTTAAGGCTCACTCAAACAAATTTAAAAAAATCTGATGTGGCCAACACAACACCTCCCGCCATTTAATTTTTGTTAATTCTAACATACATACTTACATATTTACTTAAGCTGAAAACTGTATTAAGTCTCATTCCATATAACTATGGTTCTATTTTTTATTTTAAAACGTTAATATTATTAATTTGAAATGATTAGTTCTTTGAAAGAGTCATTTGTCTGTCAGTTACATACGGGCGCGTTTTTTTTTATTCCGCAGATATGTATCCCTGCAATATTAACTTGCAGATAGTCGTTTTTTACCTCTCGCTAGAGAGGTATTGAATTCATGCAAAAAATCGCATATCCAGATTTTAGTGAATAAGCACGTTTTAAGGTCCCGAGAATCCGATTATAACATTTTTACGATGATGTCCGTATGTGTGTGTGGATGTTGGATCCACGATTTCTCAAATATTTAAGACATTTTTAACTACGGACTCCTCAATCTAACAATAATGGGAAGAGTTGATTAAGTTTTGGTAACAATTGGACAACCGGAAGTAGTAGTTACAAGAAAAAAATCATCTAAATATTATTTATCGAAAATTTATGTAAATACTTATATTAAAGAACGTTAAATTCTTTATTCGATAAATATAAATTCATTATTATATCTTCTATAGATTAAATAAAGAAATGCATATAAAATAATTTGATGTAAAAATCTCAGATCAAACTACTTCAAGGCAAGAAATTCAAATGTTTGTAATTTACACATAAATGTCACTGTCAAAAATATTTGTATGCCACTGTCAAAAATATTTGTCCATCATTATGAAGATTATGAAAATAAAAAAAAGTCAACAACGCAAAAGAATATACGTAAAGAAGAATATAAAAGGAATTTGCGAAAAAATGACTAATATAAAGAAAAAGAAAAGGAAAGTAGAAAAAGAAAATTTCAGCATATTGAATTTAAAGAATTATGTATTGTACATAATTTATATAAAAATATCATATAGATTTTGCAAATATATGTGAGAATTATTTGTAGTAGTGAGACATGAAGATATGTATTTGTAATTAAAAATATTTTTCGTTTTATGCGTACAACCAGGTAAAATATCTGGCGAGAGGTTATGTGTTGGCCACATCATGGCCACATCAGATTTTTTATTATATAGATGCATCTGTTATACAGCTGGACAGTGTTTTTTTTTTATTTAACTGCAAAGCAGTTCAACTCGTTGACTGCGCTCAGTTATGCATCCACTTTTGAAAAGGTTGCATTGGATGTACACATGCGCAGACAGAATTTGAAAATTTTCGCGAAACGAAAATCAACATAACCAAAGATATTCATCTTCAATAACTACTTTAGTAGCATTTCTAGCAATAGTAAACATTTTGAATAGCTTTTAATAGTGTCTGATGAATTGGCGTTTGACAGATATCATAACCTTATTGTTGCTGCCGCAGGGTACTGTTTGTTTATTCCTCGCAGAACTGCAAGCAGTTAATAGTAGTTGTGACGTCATACAAAGCAGAGCTGCGATACATCGCAGATGTCTGTTGAAAATCAAAAAAACGTACCCCACATTTGAGATATGAACTTCGTAACCAAGGAGTTGTGTTTGCTGTTTGTTTAAAGCGTAGGCTCCGGGATTTAAGTTATAGATAATTTTATAAATTTATCCATTAAATTTATAGAAAATGTAATAATTGAATGAAGGATAATAAAGGCCTTTAAGTTCCGTATTGTTGTTAAAATTATTTTTTTTTATTCAGACGTTTTGGTCAGTATTTGACCATCTTCAGTGCTATAAGTCATAATTTAAAAATACAAATATAAATTACAAAATACAATTTACGCAAAAATCAACTTACCAAATTTTACATTTTAAATTACATTGTTACATTGAGTGTTGTAATAATATATGTGAAATCATCTTAGATAATACAATACTACAAGAAAAGAAAAAAAAATTTGTTTGTATTAACAACAAAAATTAAAAATATGAGTATTGTTAACTTACCATGAAAAATATCATGTTTTGTAAAGTACAGTTTATGACACAAAACATGATATTTTCATGGTAAGTTAACAATACTCATATTTTTAATTTTTGTTGTTAATACAAACAATTTTTCTTTTCTTTTCTTGTAGTATTGTATTATCTAAGATGATTTCACATATATTATTACAACACTCAATGTAACAATGTAATTTAAAATGTAAAATTTGGTAAGTTGATTTTTGTGTAAATTGTATTTTGTAATTTATATTTGTATTTTTAAATTATGACTTATAGCACTGAAGATGGTCAAATATTGACCGAAACGTCTGAATAAAAGAAAATAATTTTAACAACAATACGGAACTTAAAGGCCTTTATAATCCTTCATTCAAATATAATTTAGTTCCCAACATTAACTACATCAATAAAATGTAATAATGAAAACCTGTAGAAAATTTAATTATCTTTAATTTTTATAATAACATAAATTTCGAAAAAATAACATTTAAAGGTATTTTTCGGAGAAAAACTATTTTGAGTTTTTAGTAAAGTGCCATTCTCTTATTAAGGGTAGAGGAGGTAATAAATATTACTTCTACACTATGGTTTTTTATAATTCCCAGGGTTTTAAAAACTACTGGATATAGCAGGCGAATATCGATAGATGCATTCTTTGTGTATCCGGCCAGATTAAGAGAGACCACAGGAAACAGGAAGTGAAAGTGATTTGATATTTTCATCACTGTCAAATTCACATCTGTAAAATTCGGGTCAAAAATTGCGTTTAAATACATTTAATCGTGAAATGGGAAGTACTATTACAATGCTAAATTAGAATAAATAAAAAATAAAAAAATTAACAATTAATTAATTAAAATAATAAAATTTAAGAGACGATAACAAGAATAATCTAAGAATTGTCAAACATGTCAGACAAACGAATGACAAGTAACGGAAATAAAGACAACAAATCGAAATTATTTATCACTATCTCTGTCGATCTGGCCGGGTATATGCGAAGATTAACATACTCTATCAAGTAGTAGTTAACAAATCCCTGGTAATTCCGCTTGTTTGACATTATCAATGAAGACTGAATCAGTCAACAGTTTATTTCATTAAAAAAAAATACAATTGAATATAATTTATATATGTTTTTAAGAATATTATAGAATATTTTATTTATTTAGAGATTTTTTTAAGAAAATAAGTTTTATAAATCATCAAATTATGTAACCAACGTTACACCATCGATACAATAAAGATATACAAATGAAACATATCTATTCTCGAGGAAACATTTTAAAAATTAATTAAAAAGAACGACAACTCGGCAGGATTCAAAATAAAAGGTTTTGTTACAGTTCGTATTTGTACTTGTTCTCGTATTCTATAGACCGAAAAACATACCTTAAGGAAACCTTTTATTTTGAAACTTATCGTCTGTCCGTTTAATTAATTTCCAAGTGTAATAGTAGGTGAATTCATGAAATAATTTCATTGGATCCATTTAGTAGTCATATCATCGTTGATTTTATAATGGAATGGTATGCATGTATATTAAATTAGCTTTACATTGATTTTATCATAATCTAATTTGTTTATTTTTAGCATTAAATATATAATTTTATTACACCAGTTGTAAAAGTGACAGATCATTCATTGTTCCTTTTAACACCAGTATTAGGGTACGTTCCAAAACTTTACTCTAGAGTATAGAATACACTCAATATTGTTCCAAAAACCAAGAGCATACTCTTTTATTTTAGCATACGTCCGGGACGTTCCAAAACTGAAAGTGTATACTACAGAGTTTAGTCTACGTACCCTTCTTATGTAGGACGGTACAAACGTACTCCAACATAAAAATGTTTAGCGTCAATTCTTTGTTTTCGTTTGACGCACAGTTTGACGTGCCAGTTGTTAAGACCTCTGGCATGGTTGACATGTTGAGTAATCTTGAGTACTCTGTTTAACTTTCACTTGTTGTACTACTGATGATGAGAATTTAGTTCTCGAAATACGTATTTAGTTTTTGTTAAAATTAATTTTAAGGCTAAGGGGTAATTATTATAGTTTTATTCACATTTAAGAGGCTGCTGCTCGAAATGTGTCTTTTTCTCCATAGTCCTGTGACTTTATTATAAATAATAAATTATTGAAATTTGGCATGATGAATAATGAAGGTTGACTTTAGTTCGCTACAGAGGCTTTTTTTAAAAATAATTTTAAATAAATGAGTAATATGGTATTAAAATAGGTCAATTTGACGATATTTACTAATTTCGTAACAATGTGGAGACTGTATTATTGTACTGATTTCGCTCTACTTTTGCACACAATGTAAGCAAACCTGTAAAAAGTTCGCTACTGAGCCAAATTTGTATTATTGTTAATTATAACAAAATAAATTAAGTTTCAAATTCTTAATTTTAAAGTATATTTTTTTATGGTTTGGATTACGAAATTTTGAAATGTGATTTAATAAGTTATTAATATATGCTGTTTAAAAAAGATTTCAATTTAGAAAATGATAATTTATTAATGTGATATAATGTTATTACAATTTAAAATTAATTAAATTTTAGTGTGTGGTTTCCTTACTAGATGTCTCTTGCAGACAATTCACGGACGGATACGTCCCAGTTTTAACGTCTATTTTGTGATTGGTTTAGCATCCCCTCTTACTTCTTCCCATGCTTCCATCACAGAAAGTAGCAAACGTTTTAGATCCAGCATTTATTTCAATTTGAAATATTTTCCAAAATATACAAGTGTTTACGGTTTTTTTATTTTTTAATGGATGATACTACAGATCAAAAGAAAGCGAAAAACTTTAAAACACATGTACGGAAACGTTGCGTTATCAAGTTACAGCCCTTTGAAGGTGCACCTTAACAGACACTTTTTTTAATATTTTGGTACTAGTCGCACTAAAATTTTGAAACTTCGTATGAGGATACTACTTATTTAGGTACATGTTTATACATTCTTCTGTTTCTGTATATCAAGTTTTACATTGTTATTTTTCATTTTTACCTCGCGCTAAGAGAGGTATTGGATTCATGCTAAAAATCGCATATCCAGATTTTAGTGAATAAGCACGTTTTAAGGTCCCTAGAATCCGATTATAACATTTTTTCGATGATGTCCGTATGTGTGTGTGGATGTGTGTGGATGTTGGATCCACGATTTCTCAAATACTATAAGACTTAAGACATTTTTAACTACGGATTCCTCAATCTAACAATAATGGGAAGAGTTAATTAAGTTTTGGTAACAATTGGACAACCGGAAGTAGTAGTTACAACAAAAAAATCATCTAAATATTATTTATCGAAAATTTATGTAAATACTTATATTAAAGAACGTTAAATTCTCTATTCGGTAAATATAAATTTATTATTATATGTTCTATAGATTTAGAGATAAAGAAATGCATATAAAATAATTTGATGTAAAAATTCTCAGATCGAACTACTTTAAGGCAAGAAATTCAAATGTTTGTAATTGACACATCACTGTCAAAAATATTTGTATGCCACTATCAAGATTATGAAAATAAAAAAAGGCAACAACGCAAAAGAATATACGTAAAAAAGAATACTAAAGGAATTTGCGAAAAAATGACAAATATAAAAAAAGAAAAGGAAAGTAGAAAAAGAAAATTACAGGATATTGAATATAAAAAAATGTATGTATTGTACATAATTTATATTAAAATATCCCATAGATTTTGCAAATATATGTGAGAATTATTTTGTAGTGAGAATATATGTATTTGTATTTTATGCGTACAACCAGGTAAAATATTTGGCGAGAGGTTATGTGTTGGCCAGATTTTTACTAATAAAATATTACAAACATTGCAAAAATACACAAAAAAGTTACTCTTGCTACAACTTGATAAAAACAGTAGTTTTTTAGTTATTTAAATTTTTTAAAAATCAGTGTCTAATAAAATAAAAAATAGGTAAAAACTAGGTACTGATTAAATTCATATAAATTCATTCTTGGACGCACAACTATACCATTATCGTTGCAAATATTCATAACGAAACACCAAATCTGCATTTTCACCAGCACGAAACTTTTTCATTTTTTTGTTAATCAATAGAGAAATTTATCAATAAGATAAAAAACAGTACTTATAAACAGATTTTGTTCTTATTTCTTTATGTTCTATTTTCTGAGGCTATAAGGTAACTTGATTTTATTTGAACTGTAAAGAGGCTGCTGCTCGAAATTATTTTTTTCAGACTAATTTTTTGTGAAAAAGTGTAAAATAAATTAATAATATGTTATTAAAATATGTCAATTTATCGACATGAGCCAGATGAGAATAAGCCTATTTCCCTTGTAGTAGTCAGTCAGTTATCAGTAATAATTAAAGATACAAGTACAAATATTTGATCGTTTTGCCGGAATCATGTCTAATTTTAAAAATAAACAGCGCATTAATCTGAAATTCTTTATAAAATTGAAAAAATCTCCGAGTAAGTGTTTGAAACTGTTGACGGATGTGTACGGACAAGAGAACGATGAAAAGGCATGGACGAAGTTTGTGCCAAAATGGTACCAGAAAACCTCAGCCGGGGACAGAAATATATCCGGAAACAGATTTGCAGTGAGGTTGCCTCTACAGAACCTGACTTGCCGAAAAAGATAATTAGATAAAACATAGATTTTCCAGTACCATCCGGAAACCAAGAAGTAATCAATGCACTGGAAAACTCCCACGTCGCCGAGAATATTATCGGCAGATCAGTATTCTTAGCTACTATGAGAAAGAGAACGAAGGGACTTGATTCCTCCAAAGAATTTTCATTGTGTTAGTGGCAGAGTTACAATAATATATGTCACCTTCAATCAATATGTACACATAGGTACTATAAATTCTGAGAATAATATACTTGACGCATTTAATCTTTATTAGAAAATGGTAATTGTAGTAAAAAAAAATCAGATTCAGTCTTGTAGCATACTGCATGGTATAATGATCAAAAAACATTTCCTGCTATAAGCTACAGGCAGCTTTTTATTTAAATTTTAATAAAAAACATTATGGTTATTCTGTTTTAGAGAAAAACGTATATGATTTCTTTCTTTTAGCCTCTGAAATGTATAGCCGGAATGGTAATTCTGATTTTTAAACCGTTGTTGAGGAGTCATAAGGCCTGGACAGTGAAAGTGCTAGCCTGTAGCCTGTCTCGCCCTTCAATATTTCGTAAATAGGGGTGTATACTCTGTACAAGTGGGGGTACTTGCCGGCCCAACCCATATCCTTCTTCGTCTCCCACGTCGCGGGCAAGCTTACCTCACCGTGAAAGTAACAGCAGCCTCTTAATGTTATTATAAATATTGAAGAATATTTTATTCTCTATTCTATACGATTTGAATGCATTTTATACTTCATATTAATAGTATATTCCGTAACTTAACCACGACCGTGGTTATGGTTCAAGTGGTCAGGTTATGGTTAATGAAAAGTGGTTGTGATTCGGAACATCTTGGTTAATTTGTGTCGGTAAAACAGGGAACCACCGAGTCCTTAGAAATAAGTGACAACATAACTTTTGTCTATTTTTATACTAACATAAATATTATACATATCAGTATATAGTATATAGTAGTTATATGTTTATGCAATATTATTTATTATATTATAAGAAATAAGAATATGCCACAACAACCACAAAAAATTTGTGGTCGTCGTGGTCACAAAAAAGTAATCAAAACTTTCAGGAACCACATTCCGAAATTGAACCGCGATCCTGAAATTATGTTTTGGTTACATTACGGAACGCATAACCAGAACCTTGGTCACCGCGGTTAATTTACGGAATATACTATAAATGGTTCAAAAATTATAAAAATATTAAATATAGGTATATCAGTCCGCTGACACTTCAATGAATTCCCGCGTCTAACGGTTTTAGTTCAGCCTAACGTCGGTAGTTGCGCTGAGGTCGCCGGGTTGTTTGTGATTGTTTCAACTCGTTCGATTTTAGCCAATAAGAATTTGTTTTGTCAAACGTCAGCGAGATTCAAGTTTGAAGTTTACTTTCCGAGCAAAGATGTTTAATAAAGTAAAATCGTAAAATCTTTTGATAATCACTTATAATCTGATTTTCATATAATATACTTTGCTTCAAATATAAAGTTATGTTTCTCGTTTGTCAGCAAGTGCTTTGTATTGTGGATGCAGAATATTTCATTATGAGCATCATGGGTAAAGTAAGTATCAATTATCTATGCTTATTTTAATGTTTTAAGTTTTCTTATACAGTTTTAATAAATAGTAATCATTTTAGTTAACTATATGATTAGCAAATTTTATTAAACAAATATTTATCAGTTTGGGAACTGAAGATTAATTATCTATCTTTTTATAGAAATGTGCATACGAAGTATGTGTGACAAATACGTTACCAGTGGAAGAACGTGGTACATTATTTTGTTTTCCAAGAACTACAACATTGGCTACATAATATGAATAGGCTAGATTTAGTGGATTTACCATTTGACAAGCTCGTTCATCGATGTCCAGTGTGCATACTTCATTTTGATGATAGGCAATTTCAAACACCCGAGAAGAAAAAATTAAATTTTAGACAAATACCCCGTCCTGTACTTCCTGAAGGTATGTACTCTTAACAATTTTTATTCGGTATCTTATGTAGAAGACCGTTGTGGTATAATTTGGGTTGCGTTATTATGTATATGAAACATTAATATTTTCAGTACGTTTTCTATAGTTAAGTAAAAACTCTATTTAATATATGTGATATCTAATTATAGTTTCTTTCTGGTATAGGAACGATCACGGTACATCTTGGAGTCAAGAGGAAAAATCAGTTGACGCCGCGAAAAAAGGAAATGTGTTCCAGGCTACAAAAGACAGAAAGACTTCTGTCATTAAACAGGAAAAGCGGCAAGATTCTCTTCCAGAAGTGTAAATAAAACAAAGTAGACATACTTTCAACGAAGTCATAAATTTATTCTCGCTGGTCAATTTATTAAAATATACTCGGCTAACGTTTCCACTTTTCTCATATCTTCTTCGGGGTTGCTACAATTATATGTACATAATTTTATTGTATCTTTAGATAATTCGAAATTTCGACTGAGCATATTTTAACAAATTAACTAACGTGACTGGAGTTTTCATAATACATCTTGTTTTGTAAAAAAATAAATTGTAAATAAAAAGCTTTTTACCTAATTGTTCTTTTATTTATATTTCTGTAATAATTAAAGTCCTTGATTTAAAAATCCCGGCAACTGGCGAACTTTCATGTATTAAGGGTGGATGGAGTTGTTATTAGTTCACCCTAACGTCGGTAGTTAGCGCTGCGTAACTGCAGTTTTAAAAATAACACTATCTGTCGTGTCTGTTGCCGTTAGGTATAGATAGTCTGTGAGGTATATTAGCCAGCTATGCTATAACAGCTGCTATATTAATAAAATTCTGATTGAAATGTGTCAGTATCAAGTACAGTTGTGTTTGTATTATAATTTTACTGGAAATATAGGATCTTTTACTAGAAGCTTTCTGTATGGAATTTGTATAAAATACAACTGCCTTAAGGTAATGTACAAGAAATACAATCTTTTGCAAGGAACTTTCTGTATGACATTTATACAAAATACATAGAACTGACGGAACGTAATGTGCTAGCCACATCAGATTTTTATTTGTATAATAATAATAAGTAACTAATAAAATGGATATTAATTTAGAAAAGTATAAATACGTTGGCGTCCTAGAAGACGAAAAGATAATAATAATACTTGCACGTATAGTACTTAGCAAAGAGCTTTTATTTACCATCTTTACAATAACAAAAGAAAATTTAATTTCATCAAGTTGACAAAAGTGTATTACCTACTCTCAATGCCGTTCCAAAATAAAGGGATACTCTTAATCACGTGATCTTACTCTGTACACCATACTCCAGAGTAAAATTTTAGAACGTATCCTAAGAAGTAAATTAGTTACCTTGGTAATGACTAGTAAATAACAAATTGATATTTTTGGCATATGTCAAAAAATTATTGGAAATTTAAATGAATAAATAATGTGTCGTGCCCAAACTCCCTTCTTACAAATAAAATGACACTTTTAACACTTACATCATAAATAGCTATTTTATATTTGTTAGTAAAAAACAACAATTTTTTGATCCATTCTTTCTTGGGAAATACGAAGTAGGAACTAATTCTTTTTTGTCCATATTTAACACATTTGATACGGACCCTATAATTACGTATTGTAGGAGGAATAATTACTGTTAGTATTAATATATTTTTAATGCTCTTTTTTCAGAAAAAACTTTCACATATATTGGGGAAAAATAGATAATGAGAATACCCAAATGTGTTTATGATCACATATGTCTCTCTCTGTCTTCCACAAAACACCGTGTAATTATTTATCATATATTATCGATGTGTCTAACAAAAACATATAAACTGAGTTTGATGAATGATAGTACTACTTTCATGTTCCTTCTGTAATGTAATCTTCAAGACAAAATATTAATCATATACCTATACAGAGTACCGACATACATTAAAAATTATATTTATTGCTTTAATGAGAAAGAGGGTTTCAATCAATTTGATGGGAATATTGTTGCCTTTTAAGAGATGAAGATAGACTTTGAACGTCAGGCGAGGCGACGTGACAATTTCAGTATTTATTCAGTCGAAGTTGTGTGATATATTGCCCCCCAGAAATACTGGACAAATCAAGAATCTATTTTAAACTATAGACAGTGTTTTAAAACATAGGCGCTGAAATCTGCGCTTGTGAGTGGCTTTTCAGCAGACGGTTTTACACCCAAAGAAATTTTAATTTTAATCTTCGTTCCACCATCAGCTATCTAAATAAATTGAGTTGAACCGTTTGCTGGAATCTTTGTCAACAAGTCTACTTTTTCGGCAAGTTCACATTCCTAGTACAGCAGAGAACCTCTTCTGCGATAAATCAACACCAAAGGCGCGCCTGTTCGTAACGAAGAATTTTAGAAAACAAGATTTTCATTCTGTGCACGATTTAGCGCATCCAGTAGTGGCAGCACGCACTTTAGAATTCTATCACAGAAAACAGGCGAATGCGATTATACTTTTACGAATATTCGAGGCCAAACGGGAATACAGGCCTGAGTGTTTATCCCTACTCAATGCTAAGAGGCCCGAGCGCTAGTCTAGCCTTCTACAAACAGTCGACTTATAGGAGTTAGCGGGAGCCGACACACGACACAACGCGGGACGGAACGTCAAATTTCTATTATTTCTCGATGTAGGAAACTATAAAAATGGTTTTCAAATGCTGTGTGCCAATGTGCAGGAGCAATTACAGTAACACAAATAAATTCATCAATGTTTTTAAATTTCCACGCGATAGTAAGATGCAGAGAAAATGGTGAAATGCAATACATCGACCAAATTATAAAACCACAAATTCCTCAGCTGTTTGTATTTGGCATTTTGAGGAAAATTCGTGATCTCGAAGAAAAATACCTTTAAATGAAATTTTTTCGAGATGAATGTTATTATAAAAATTAAAGATTATTAAATTTTCTACAGATTTGCATTAATACTTTTTTATTATATTTTATGGATAAAATTTATAAAATTATAATTTAAATCCCGGATCCTACGCTTTAAACAAACAAAACTCCTTGGTTGCGCAGTTATTCAAATGTATGTAACTGAGAGATAAATGTCGCTGCAAAAGAACTAATCATTTGAATTTAATAATTGTAACGTTTTTAAAAAAAAAAGTAAATAGAACAATAGGAAAGGAAATCAATACATTTTCCAACATATGTAAATGTAGGTATTATTAATAAAAATTATCGATTTGCAAAAAAGGTTAAGCTAATTCTCATTTTTGGATTAGTGAATTCTATTTTATCCCGGTACCTATTTAAAATTTAATCTTCATTTTATTATCAAAAGTGTAGTTACTTGGATTAGATTAGACTATATTTTAAGAAATATATTGCCAAAATTTGAGTAAAATTCGCTAATCCAAAAAGAAGGATTAGCTTAATGTTTTGTGACTCAGGCGGTAAATGGCGGGAGGTATTGTGTTGGTCACACCAGATTTTTTATCAATGCCACTCAATAATTTGCTAGGCAACCGGCTCCCGTAACAATCTGAAAAATTTTCCGTCAAAAATTTACCACTTATAAAATTATTATATATGAATAAATCTAGTGATTTTTTAAGTGTTTTGTACAGTGTAATGTAACTTCACCATTCACTGTTTTTAGTTTAAAGGCGGACTATAGTAATTAAAAAAAATTATTTTCCATTTTTAATATTAAGGATTTGTTTTAGTAACGATATTTCAAAAGATAAAAAAATGCTAAACGATTTTTTTACGAAAAATTCATGTTACGTTACTGTGAGTTAAACTTAGGCCCTTTCTCTATATACGAGTAGTAGAATGCTCCACAAACTAAGCTATATAGTTCTCTTGGAGTCGGTAAATTATATTCGTGTCTTCTCTCTCTCTCTTATTTAGGGTATAAAATACTTATTTTATGTTACTATTAATAGTAATTTAAGTTACATGGAATGTATATGTAGGAACGTCTTAACATTCAAAGAAGTTATAATATCCCGAGACGGGAAGCCTAGGCTTAGTAACTTTTGAGGATGTTAAGTTAGATTCCTTGTTGCTTAATTAAATTTTTTGCGCTACCGGCGAACTAAGCCTAAATATTGTAATATGAGAGGGCGACGACGCTTGCAATAACTTCTAGACTTAATTGTCAACAGTATAAATGTCTAGACCAATGAAATCAAGACTAAACAAACATTTAATTGAATAATGATAATTATTTCTAAACAGAATTTTGACTTACAAAGATAACAAAGTTAAAATATGGTTTCTGAAACTATAATTTATAAAAGTTTATAAAAAGGTTATTTACTTGTTATTGCTTTTTCCCCTCGCCTTGTCACAATATTTATAAAATACGGCGTAATTTTATAGCTGTCGAAAAATTATTCACATATTATTTTCTTTTAATATAATTTATCCATATTACTACAAAAGCAAAATGAAGGAATTAATAGCTTTTTGTGTACTAAGAGCGCAAAAAGTTTCTAAGTCTTAGCAACATTGCTAAAAAAATTAACTAATAGAAACAAATCTAAAACCTGTCATTTTCATATTTTCTTCAGTGTTTTTTATTTGTTATTTGCTATAGCAATTTTGTTACAGAATTGGGATGATTGTCGATTGAGAGGTTGTTCTCTCGAAATCGACATTGTCCATTTGCGCTCAAAACACACACAAGATTTTTTCTACAGTCGCCACAATGGGGTCCTCCACCATAACACAAAATAATAAAATATACACTTTGTACTTACAGTACTACTCAATAAATAACGATTCTATTTAATTTTAATTTATCGTTATTTTCCATTCTTCTTCTTTTATTTTCACAGCAGTGCGGCATTTTGTTTGGTTATGTAATATACCGATAGAGCAGTTATATGTCAGATTGACTTGTGAAGGTGGTAAATATGTAACTACAGTGCCATTAGTTCCTGACTATACGTTTCTATTAAGAATAAAGACAAGTGACATTTCTCAACATTTTATAGTTAGAAATTTGGATAGCGAGCGTTTTTTTCCTCCCGGTACCCTTGGTAAAGGAGGCATAGGGATCGTGCTAAAAATCGCATATCGAGATTTTGGTAAATGAGCATGTATGTGTATATGTGCGTGCGTGTGTGTGTATGTATGTGTGGATCCTCCACTCTCACTCAAATACTGTCACTATTTCGATCTTTTTCTATTATGGAAAGAGCCAATTAGATTTTGGTGTAAATTTGATAACCGAAAATGGTATTTTACTTGAACCTCAAAATAGTTTTTCTTCAAAAAATATCTTTAAATGTTATTTTTTCGAGATTAATGTTATTACAAAATTAAAGATTATTAAATTTTCTACCGATTTACATTAATACTTTTTGTACCTACATATTTTATGGATAAATTAAAAAAATTATCTATAATTTAAATCCCGGAGTCCATGCTTTAAACAAACAAAACTTCTTGGTTACGCAGTTATTCAAATGTATATAACTGACAGATAAATGTCACTGTCAAAGAACTAATCATAGTAAAGTTTTTTTTTAAAAAAAAGTAAATAGAACAATAGGAAAGGAAATCAATACAGTTTCCAGCATAAGTAAATATGTAGTTTAATAAAAATTAAAAATTCGCAAAAAAGTTTAAGCTGATCCCAATTTTTGGATTAGTGAATTCTATTCTATCCCGGTATTCAAAATTATTATCAAAAAAGGTAGTTACTTGGATTAGATTAGACTATATTTTAAGAAGAAATAAAAATTAAAGTAAAATTCGCTAATCCAACAATAAGGATCAGCTTAATCTTTTTTGTGACTCGGGCTGTAAATGTTGGGAGGTATTGTGTTGATCACACCAGATTTTTCTACATTGTCGCGAATGAGCGGCAAAGTGACATTGCGTTGACAAAAGAGAGCGTAAATGGCTACTTAGTATATAGACTGTAGAAAAACAAAATTAAATTCCATTTATATAATTTCTCGCTTTAAAAATATTGAAACATAAAAAAGGGTAAAACTAATTATCAATTTTCTAGTAATTTTCCAGCGATAAAATGTTTCTTAATTACTTTGCATACAATGTTGACTTAGTAAATGAATCAACAGTGTAATCAAACTTGGAATTTCTACTTACCGGGTCTATAATGAACTTGTGAAGATGATGCTACTCGCTAACTTTTAATTTCCATATATTATTCCATTAAAACTGCTACATACGAGTATGCCAGGAAAGAAATAAAGAACTAAGAATTTTCACTGGTAATGAAAAGCTTTTTTTGTTCCTTGTTCGTACAACTTTTTGACCTTCTATTTTCTATGGCGTAAACTTATTTTACGATGTTATAATACCAGACTGTCTCTGTGTGTGTATCTTGGCAAAATTGATCGGAATTCAATCTATCATTCGATTTATAGAATTGTGGTCCTTGCTTTTGATGTGTTTGAGAAAATGTAGAATTGTATATTTTTATATTCATACATAATAAATAATTCAGAATACTTTTGAAAAAAAAAATGTATTTGTGTGATTGATTTCTATAGTTTCTGAACAGTATATTACTAGCCTAACCTCGGCTTCGCCGAGTTTACCCTAGGGCTCCGCCGATAGTGTTTTATAATAGTTTATACGTACATCCAATCTGTCTACGCACAATTTAAAACCAAAGTGGTAACGCCAACAGTCTTGTCAGATACCCAAGGTCCCCGTTCTATCAAACGAATTAGCGTTATGCATAAAACAGAAGCCAATCAACCTGTTGTAAATTTCCACACTTGTGTCTAAAATTTCGTAACCAGACCTCTCATTTGATACCAAACACGACATATTTCTAGCACCTTTATACAGAAACAAAAGCCGACCGAGATATCTATTTGTTGACATTTCTATGTTATAGCCCTGCAGAAAAAAATTCACTTGATCCTAATCACGACATGGTTCTGACAACTTTATGTGAAAAACAAAAGCCGGTCAAGTTGATGTCAAAATTTTGAAAATTCTATTGTTTAGCCATGCAGAAAACTTTTCATTTAATACTAAACAGGATATACAGGTGTTTCACATAAGAGTGCAAGGCGTAGGAGTATGAATTCTGATACCAAAAGGGGGAAAAATCCCAATAAACATTGGTGCTACAACGCTGACTAACAGAGATACCCAGGATTTTATTTTTTTAAAAAAACAGGAAATAGGTTAGTTTTATTTATTTTGTATTGGGTCATAAAAATACTACGGTAAATTATTAAAATATTACATTTTTATTAAATACAGAGAGCTTGGCAATACTTTTTACCTTCCGTCACCTTTAGGTAAGGAAGGTATTGTCTTTGGTCAAAAAATTCGGTGGTGAGTTTTTAATTAATAAGCACGTTTTAAGGTCCCTAGAATACGATTTTACTATTTTTGCGATGTCTGTATGTGTGTGTATGTGTGTATGTGTGTGTGTGTGTGTGTGTGTGTGTGTGTGTGTGTGTGTGTGTGTGCGTGTGTGTGTGTGTGTGTGTGTGTGTGTGTGTGTGTGTGTGTGTGTGTGTGGATGTGTGTGTGTAACAAAATTTTCGTCTATGATAACTTTAATACTACAATTCCAAAAACTATAATTCTTTCGTATTCCTCTACGTTGCATCCTTATGAAGAGCTGATTAGATTTTGGTTATAATTGGTCAACCGGAAGTGCTCTCATTTGAAGATTTTAACAGTTTTTCTTGAAAAAACGATGTTAAATATCATTTTTTCACATTTAATGTTATTATAAATATTAAAGAACATTGTATTCTCTATTCGATTTGACTGCATTTTATACTTCATATTAAATGGATATAGAGTTATAAAATTATAAAAAAATTAAATTTTATAAATTAGCCAGCTATGCTAGAAACAGCTACTATATTAAGAAAATTCTGATTGAAAGATGTCAGTGTCAAGTGCAATTGACATATTCGTAGTATATTTGTATTAGGATCATTTTGCTCGAAATTTTCTGTATGGAATTAGTATAAAATACATACAACTGTCGAAAGGTAATGTACATACAAAAAATTTAGAATCTTTTGCAAGGAACTTTATGTATGGAGTTTATAGAAAATGCTTACGCATTTACGAAAATTCTACCGGTAGATACCGCATCTACCGACTGTGTTGGAAAGCATGAGTGGTAAAAAGTTACCGTGTTCGAAATTTGTTCTATATCTACCAGATACATCTACCGGATTCATGAAGAATCTAATATCAAAGTTAGTGATGCAAAGCGAAGCGCGCGCGGTAAAAGTGGAAATGTATTCAAAGTAGGACTCTGCTCAGTTTGTTAACAACGTCAAATTTCTAACCTGTTTTAAATTTTCAGATTTTTTCATAGTTTATGGATCTACCCTGTTTACCAGTTGCGTTCTTAAAATATCGATTCCGGTAGATATAACCTGATAAAAAGCTGTTTACTGGTAACAGTTCACCGGTAGAATTTTCGTAAATACGTCATATAACTGACGGAAGGTAATGTGCTGGCCACATCAGATTTTTTGTATTAGAAATATTATCAAAATATTAAATAACAGGTGTAATAATTAAATAATTATCGGATTGAAATGAGTAGAATTTTTAATTAATTAAATCTCATTTAAATTTTAAATGAATTAAACTAATGCCATCAGCCAACTATTTTCTATTTCAGTATTACGCTTCATTTAAGATAAATCCTCGGTATCTCTGTTATGAAGCGTTCTAGCACCAATGTTTATTGGATTTTTTTTCATGTTGGTGTCTAGAATTTATACTCCGAAGCCTTACATAGTTATTTGAAACACCCTGTATTTCTGACAAATTTATACGAAAAACAATAAATGTTGTTTCAGGGACTGTCATAGAGAATTGTCAAAAATACGACAGCTCGATCGGCTATTGTTTATTTTTATAAAATTGTCAGTAATATTTCGGAAATGTAGTATCTATAGCTGTGTGCACGATGTATAATGTATTACAAAGAATGGCTAAATAACCGGGTTAGTTCATACAGTATGCAGCTAGATGTCAGGTTTTTTGCGACCCGGTTTTTACAAATATTTAAAATAGTAAATTATTCCTATATAACGCACAATATTTTATATTTTCAACACATTACCTTTTATCTTTTGTCAGTTCTATGTATGTATTTTGGACAAATTCCATACAGAAGGCTTCTATATTTTCAGTAAAATTATAAAATAAACATTATGTCATGTACTTGACACTGACATCTTTCAATCAGAATTTTCTTAATCGTAGTACCTGTTTCTATGGTTATAGCATGGCTGGCTGCTACAAAATCGCACATTTTGGCACCTTAAAAAGACTATGGCCCGTATTTTTACATCTTAAAGTAGCGCTACTTTCGAAAAATCGCTATTTCAACTGTTAAATGTCAACTTTAACATTAAAATTAGAGATATAAAAATAAATTAAATTGTAAAAAGCATTTATTTCAAATGTCATAAGTTTCATTTACAAAAATATGAAACCTATTCTTATCTATTCATAAAATAAAATAAATAAAAAATCGAAATAGCGCTACTTCTGAAGTAACGTTACTTCAAGAGGTGAAAATTCGGGTCTATATCTCTTTATTTGATCCATACCCTGTTGTGCATCCTATAGCACAACATTTTCTATTTAAACGCGAACTTATTTTAACCGCAACCGGCACACTGCGGCACACCAACTGCCAAACGCCTGTCAAATGGTAACGGGTCGCGTTGTACCAGCTAGTTATGTCAACGCATCTCGTGCTCTCACCTATAGATACTACACCGTGGTAGGACCTGATTAAAACATATAATGAAATGTGCATTTTATGCGAGCAAACAGGACAAAATGTCCCAATTACAGGATAAATATAAACATAATACAGGGTGCCCATTTTATATGTTCCCGCCTAAAATTTTAAGAAGAAGCAAAACCAAATACATTTCATAAGCCACTTGATTAATATTAGTACTTTAAATCGAATAATCACAGTAGGTATAAGAGCAAAACAAAATTTTAAAAACCAAGTCACTTATGAAATGTATCATGGATTGCCTAAACATGAATTTTCAGGCGGGAACTTTTAAAATGCGCAGCCTGTATTAGTAACATGTATATGAGTACACAATACTAAATTTAAAGATAAAAATAAATCAAACAAAACTAAAAGATGTGATATTTTAATTCTAGAGTAAACAGTTTACAAACTGCAGAAAAGTAAGTACTTACATTACATTAGATCTGAACTTTTACAACGAATATGAAAATATATCAATAAAGTTTGGATTGTTAATAAGGGGATAGAATGCAAAAATCATAAAATGACTTTCCTGGCACATGCTGTATGATTATGTAATTTAAAAGATTTTTTTTTAGTACGATACAATAATTGGGAATAAATTTTTTTTAATATAGATAATTTTAACGTAATATAAGAAAATAAAATACAGATTAAATTCTGTACCGTTTTAAGATAGATATCGAATTATGTATAATCTGAAATAATTTTAAACGTAATGTAAGATAATGAATTACAAAAAAAAGAACAGATTAAAACATACTATCTAAAATTATTGAATTGTCTTGTTCAAGATTTTATGATTTTCCTGTAGTATTTAATTTTTATTCTTGCCTCTAAATACGTATTAGATATTGTACATGTGTTCTTTGTCGATTGTGATGTTTATTATGTCTTTCTCAGCCTGACATTGTTAAATCTATTTACAAAATAAAATATATAAATTAACAATATACATACGTCTTAAAATAGGTAAAATAGGTATAGCCTTTCTTCATCGTGTACAGAGTTCCTTTATGTTGCGCTCATTCCTTATTTTTATTTTTTTATTCTGTAGTGTTTAATCCTTTGTCCTGTGTTTAGCACCAAATCTTTTTGGGTTCCATTTAAACACGTATATTCTGTTTTGCATGTTTACTTCCAGACTATGTTTTTAGTATTGATACGACATGCATAATTTGTCATTAATATATCAAATATGACATGACAATGTTTATCTTTTTAATTTTGTACATCGATTGTGATATTATTCCTACCTTTCTGATCATTTTCGACGTGTTTCCTTATACATTTTCCAAAATTCTATTTTCAAAATAAAATATGTAACATAATAATAAACATGGCTTAAAATCATTACATACACCTACCTTGTTAAATTCATCATCTTTTCTTTAATTATTACATATTATTTAAACATTTTATTGTATTTAAAAGGAAGAAAACTGATAATTTGTCATCATTGACATTGACATAACAGCGTTTATCGTCTTAAATTTTCAAGGAAAACTGTGATCGTTACTGTGAAAAATATTGTTTAGTTAGAAATATTTGTTTTTTACTTAGTTACTTATGACACATTTGGTAACACTGTCCAAGTACATATGAACCGTCAAATTTTATAATTTTTAATTAAAATGGTTTAGGCCTTTTTTACCTGTGCGGATATAATTGCCCATTCTCAAAATTTATAATTATGAATTAAACTTCTTTCAAATTGTCTCCATTTCATAAATATTTCCATTTAAAGGTTCAAAATGACATGACAAACATGGCGTTCTTCGTCTTAAATTTTCAAGGAAAACTGTGATCGTTACTGTGACCTATTGTTTCTGTCCCAATTTTCAATCTTTAATAATGTTTTACACAAAAACTATGCATCCTACAGAAATTCGGTCCAATAGAAGGGAGCTGAAGCCAATCATTTCCTACAACTTGGTACAAATTTTACGAAAATCGGTCGCTCCGTTTAAGCTGTAGCCTTGTCTAAAGTTTGGCGATTGGCTTTTTGATTAAAGAATATACAGAGAGTGAATCTAATCGTTTAGTATATAAGACTAGCGTAACCTCGGCTTCGCCGAGTTTTCCCTAGGGCTCCGCCGATAGTGGTTTATGATGCCCAGGCAACATGCCCACCCAAACTGCCCACGCAACATGCCCACCCAAACTGCCCACGCAACATGCCCACCCAAACTGCCCACCCAAACAGCCCACGCAACATGCCCACCCAAACTGCCCACGCAACTTGCCCACCCAAACTGCTCACGCAACATGCCCACCCAAACTGCCCACGCAACATGCCCACTCAAACTGCCCACGCAACATGCCCACGCAACATGCCCGCCCAAACTGCCCACGCAACATGCCCACCCAAACTGCCCACGCAACATGCCCACCCAAACTGCCCACGCAACATGTCCACGCAACATGCCCACTCAGACTGCCCACGCAACATGCTCACGCAAAATGCCCACCCAAACTGCCCACTCACACTCTCTTTTCTGGCTCATGCTGTATGATTATGTAATTTAAAAGATTTTTTATTAGTACGATACAATAATTGGCACCCCCCGCAATGGTCTTGAGGATATATTTATTTATTTATAAATAAATAAATAAATAATTAAATAAATAAAAAATAAATAATTAAATACATAAATTAATTAAGAAATTAATAAATAAATTAATTAATAAATTAATAAATTAATTAATAAGTAAATAAATCAATACAATACATAAATAAATTAAATAAATAAATAAATAAATACATAAATACATAAATAAATATATAAATTAAATTAATAAATTAATAAATTAATAAATTAATAAATTAATAAATTAATAAATTAATAAATTAATAAATTAATAAATTAATAAATTAATAAATTAATAAATTAATAAATTAATAAATTAATAAATTAATAAATTAATAAATTAATAAATTAATAAATTAATAAATTAATAAATTAATAAATTAATAAATTAATAAATTAATAAATTAATAAATTAATAAACTAATAAATTAATAAATTAATAAATTAATAAATTAATAAATTAATAAATTAATAAATTAATAAATTAATAAATTAATAAATTAATAAATTAATAAATTAATAAATTAATAAATTAATAAATTAATAAATTAATAAATTAATAAATTAATAAATTAATAAATTAATAAATTAATAAATTAATAAATTAATAAATTAATAAATTAATAAATTAATAAATTAATAAATTAATAAATTAATAAATTAATAAATTAATAAATTAATAAATTAACAAATTAACAAATTAATAAATTAACAAATTAACAAATTAACAAATTAATAAATTAATAAATTAATAAATTAATAAATTAATAAATTAATAAATTAATAAATTAATAAATTAATAAATTAATAAATTAATAAATTAATAAATTAATAAATTAATAAATTAATAAATTAATAAATTAATAAATTAATAAATTAATAAATTAATAAATTAATAAATTAATAAATTAATAAATTAATAAATTAATAAATTAATAAATTAATAAATTAATAAATTAATAAATTAATAAATTAATAAATTAATAAATTAATAAATTAATAAATTAATAAATTAATAAATTAATAAATTAATAAATTAATAAATTAATAAATTAATAAATTAATAAATTAATAAATTAATAAATTAATAAATTAATAAATTAATAAATTAATAAATTAATAAATTAATAAATTAATAAATTAATAAATTAATAAATTAATAAATTAATAAATTAATAAATTAATAAATTAATAAATTAATAAATTAATAAATTAATAAATTAATAAATTAATAAATTAATAAATTAATAAATTAATAAATTAATAAATTAATAAATTAATAAATTAATAAATTAATAAATTAATAAATTAATAAATTAATAAATTAATAAATTAATAAATTAATAAATTAATAAATTAATAAATTAATAAATTAATAAATTAATAAATTAATAAATTAATAAATTAATAAATTAATAAATTAATAAATTAATAAATTAATAAATTAATAAATTAATAAATTAATAAATTAATAAATTAATAAATTAATAAATTAATAAATTAATAAATTAATAAATTAATAAATTAATAAATTAATAAATTAATAAATTAATAAATTAATAAATTAATAAATTAATAAATTAATAAATTAATAAATTAATAAATTAATAAATTAATAAATTAATAAATTAATAAATTAATAAATTAATAAATTAATAAATTAATAAATTAATAAATTAATAAATTAATAAATTAATAAATTAATAAATTAATAAATTAATAAATTAATAAATTAATAAATTAATAAATTAATAAATTAATAAATTAATAAATTAATAAATTAATAAATTAATAAATTAATAAATTAATAAATTAATAAATTAATAAATTAATAAATTAATAAATTAATAAATTAATAAATTAATAAATTAATAAATTAATAAATTAATAAATTAATAAATTAATAAATTAATAAATTAATAAATTAATAAATTAATAAATTAATAAATTAATAAATTAATAAATTAATAAATTAATAAATTAATAAATTAATAAATTAATAAATTAATAAATTAATAAATTAATAAATTAATAAATTAATAAATTAATAAATTAATAAATTAATAAATTAATAAATTAATAAATTAATAAATTAATAAATTAATAAATTAATAAATTAATAAATTAATAAATTAATAAATTAATAAATTAATAAATTAATAAATTAATAAATTAATAAATTAATAAATTAATAAATTAATAAATTAATAAATTAATAAATTAATAAATTAATAAATTAATAAATTAATAAATTAATAAATTAATAAATTAATAAATTAATAAATTAATAAATTAATAAATTAATAAATTAGTAAATTAGTAAATTAGTAAATTAGTAAATTAATAAATTAGTAAATTAATAAATTAACAAATTAGTAAATTAGTAAATTAGTAAATTAGTAAATTAATAAATTAATAAATTAGTAAATTAGTAAATTAGTAAATTAGTAAATTAGTAAATTAATAAATTATTAAATTATTAAATTAATAAATTAATAAATTAATAAATTAATAAATTAGTAAATTAGTAAATTAGTAAATTAGTAAATTAGTAAATTAGTAAATTAGTAAATTGGTAAATTAGTAAATTAGTATATTAGTATATTAGTATATTAGTATATTAGTAAATTAGTAAATTAGTAAATTAGTAAATTAGTAAATTAATAAATTTATAAATTTATAAATTTATAAATTAATGAATTAATGAATTAATGAATTAAGGAATTAATAAATTAAAAAATTAATAAATTAAAAAATTAATAAATAAATGTATAGATAAATATATAAATAAATATACAAATAAATAAATATTTAAATAAATAATTATATAAATAAATTAATCTCGGAAACTATAGAAGATCGGACCCATGTTGATTAAACTTTTTACTCACTTGAAATGTATCATGGATTGCCTAATCATGAATTTTCAGGCGGGAACTTTTAAAATGCGCACCCTTTATTAGTAACATGTATATGAGTACACAATACTAAATTTAAAGATATAAATAAATCAAACAAAACTAAAAGATGTGATATTTTAATTCTAGAGTAAATAGTTTACAAACTGCAGAAAAGTAAGTACTTACATTACATTAGATCTGAACTTTTACAACGAATTTGAAAATATATCAATAAAGTTTGGATTATTAATAAGGGGATAGAATGCAAAAATCATAATTTCTGGCTCATGCTGTATGATTATGTAATTTAAAAGATTTTCTATTAGTACGATACAATAATTGGGAATAAAACAATTTTAATATAGATAATTTTAACGTAATATAAGAAAATAAAACACAGATTAAATTCTGTACCGTTTTAAGATAGATATCTACTAAGTTTACATGCAGTTTTCAAACCGTTTTCAAAACGTTTTTAGTTTTGAAAATGCCATGTATACAGTGTTAAAACGGTTTTGAGTTCTCACAAACCGAAACTAAATTTCGTGGGTTTGACTTGAAAACTAGCTTCAAAACTATTCATGTAAACACTTAAAATTCAGTTTCGATATTGCGCATGCGTACATAGCATAACATTTCTGTCGCTTTTTGTTACTTTGTGTTAGTAACCTATAAATACACTGACAGTTGTCTAGTTTTAGTGCGTAGTGGTATAAAGTAAGAAAAATAATTGGAATAATGGCAAAACGAAGAATTTGGAGTGAAGAGAATATGTCACTTACATCAGCGAAATGCGCATGCGCCGAAACTGTTTCCAAATCAATCAGTAAACCTGTTTTAAAAATTGCATGTAAACAGTTACTTGTAATTTTGACTGAAAACTAAAACCATTTTCAAAACTGCATGTAAACGTAGTAATCGAATTATGTATAATCTGAAAAAAATTTAAACGTAATAAGAAAATGAATTACAAAAAAAGAACAGATTAAAACATACTATCTAAAATTATGGAATTGTCTTGTTCCAGATTTTATGATTTTCCTGTAGGATTTAATTTTTATTCTTGCCTCTAAATACGTATTAGATATTGTACATGTGTTCTTTGGCGACTGTGATGTTTATTATGTCTTTCTCAGCCTGACATTGTTAAATCTATTTACAAAATAAAATATAGCAATTAACAATAAACATACGTCTTATTTTTTTATTCTGTAGTGTTTAATCCTTTGTCCTGTGTTTAGCACCAAATCTTTTTGGGTTCCATTTAAACACGTATATTCTGTTTTGCATGTTTACTTCCAGACTATGTTTTTAGTATTGATACGACATGCATAATTTGTCATTAACATATCAAATATGACATGACAATGTTTATCTTTTTAATTTTGTACATCGATTGTGATATTATTCCTACCTTTCTGATCCTTTTCGACGTGTTTCCTTATACATTTTCCAAAATTCTATTTACAAAATAAAATATGTAACATAATAATAAACATGGCTTAAAATCATTACATATACCTACCTTGTTAAATTCAACATCTTTTCTTTAATTATTACATATTATTTAAACATTTTATTGCATTTAAAAGGAAGAAAACTGATAATTTGTCATCATTGAAATTGACATAACAGCGTTTATCGTCTTAAATTTTCAAGGAAAACTGTGATCGTTACTGTGAAAAATATTGTTTAGTTAGAAATATTTGTTTTTTACCTAGTTACTTATGACACATTTGGTAACACTGTCCAAATACATATGAACCGTCAAATTTTATAATTTTTAATTAAAATGGTTTTGGCCTTTTTTACCTGTGCGGATATAATTGCCCATTCTGAATATTTATAATTATGAATTAAACTTCTTTCAAATTGTCTCCATTTCATAAATATTTCCATTTAAAGGTTCAAAATGACATGACAAACATGGCGTTCTTCGTCTTAAATTTTCAAGGAAAACTGTGATCGTTACTGTGAAAAATATTGTTTTTGTCCCAATTTTCAATCTTTAATAATTTTTTATTCGAAAACTATGCATCCTACAGAAATTCGTCCCATTAGAAGGGCCCTGAAGCCAATCATTTCCTACAATTTGATACAAATTTCATGAAAATCGGTCGCACCGTTTAAGCTGTAGCCTTGTCTAAAGTTTGGCGATCGTCGTGATGAATTCAAATATATAAATATAGATAGTGAATCTGATCGTTTAGTATTAAGGATTAAATATTAATCAATGTCTACTGTATTTATGTATTATTGTCACTGTATTTATTGTAATGGCCTGCTTGCTTGTCAGTTTTTACAAATTATGTTAAAATTAACTACAATTAACGTAAATAACAAAAGAGATGTATAAAAGAAACATGGATCTAAACCCTGTATCTCACTAGCGGGTTTCGAAGCGGGTGGCGGGTACGGCAGTGATCTTGTGAAAAAACAATGGATAAATTAAGAGTTAAATGCTGCACATTCACAGACGAAAACTATAGGCAGTCAAGTGACAGTTACTATGTTTACGTGCAGTTTTGAAAATGGTTTCAGTTTTCAGTCAAAATTATGCAAAACTGTTTACATGCAGTTTTCAAAACAAGTTTAAAAATTGATTTGAAATTAGTTTCGGCGCATGCGAATTTAGCTGTTGTAAGTGACACATCCTCTTCACTCCAAATACTTCCTTTGCTATTATTCCAATTATTTTTTATACTTCGTACCACTACGCACTAAAACTACGCAACTGTCAGTTTATTTGAAGGTTAGTAACACAAAGCGACAGAAACGGTATGCTCTGCACGCATGCGCAGTATCGAAACTGAATTTTAAGTGTTTACATGAGTAGTTTTGAAACTAGTTTTCAAGTCCAACCCATGAATTTTAGTTTTGGTTTGAGATAATTCAAAACCGTTTTGACACTGTATACATGGCGTTTTCAAAACTAAAGACGTTTTAAAAACGGTTTCAAAACTGCATGTAAACTCAGTAAGTATCGGGTTCGATGATTGGCTGCGGGTTCGGTTGGCGAGTGAAAAATAGTCTGTCGGCTATTCCTTCACCCGCAACCGAAGGCGCTAGCTGCCGCGCTCCTATTGGTCGAGGAGTCACCGGCACACGCACCCACACCCGCCAACCGCTTCAAAACCCGTTAGTGTGATACGGGCATTACAAGGATTTAAACCCAGGATCCTTATGTACGTAGTTGAAATCTGTTCCTATTGAACTACAAACAAAATCCTAGTGATGCACGACGAGGCGAGAGTACTCTCGCATCTCGTCTCGTTGCATTATGCGGGACGAGAACGAGAGTGAGATTGCAGTTTAAAATTCGAGGCGAGATCGATATAACAACTGCGAGAAACGAGAAATCTCGCGAGAGTCTCGCAATAAAAAGTATTTGTAACTTTATAGCTTTGATTCATAAACTCAATGAAAAATGCACCGTACAGGGAGTGGAGTCAACGGTAATTCGTGTAATGTGAAAATTATATGAATTGACTAGATTATTTGAATGCGAGAGCGAGGAAATGTAAAGTAAAGACAAAATCGGTTTTGCATCTAATAGAATTAGTTTTTCTCCAACATTTAAGCACCTAATTTATCCCAGTTAAAACTACGGTTAATATATTCTTGCCGTCCTTGAAAAGTAAAGGATCTTATATTAAGCATCGATAGGAACCAACACGGAGTGAAGCGGCGTGGTTGGTTGCCAGCGAGTTCCCAGTGTAGCGCTTTTTTATGAGTAAATCTTAAATAGTAAAAAAGAATTTTTTACTGTTTAATTAGTTTTACTGATGACAGAATGTATTAACAGATGTTCGTATTGAACTTGTCTCTTGTAGTTCAACTAATACGTAAATACCGAGGTAAATACGTAGTACGCAAGCGCTTATTTTTACAGCGGGACTCTCGTGCGAGAACGAGACGAGATCCAAAAAAATGTGCGAGAACGAGATCGAGATTGCAGATCCGAAAACGAGACGAGATCGATATTTTATATTTCTCGTCTCGTATCGTCTCGCCTCGCGTGCATCACTACAAAATCCCATTGAAGTTAGTGAATTTACCAGCACTCCATGTGGGAGAGTGCAAGCAAAAGACATGTAAAAAATTCATTGACTTGAATGGGACTGTGTAGCATCCTTTTTCGTTATCTATATTTAAATTGTTCACGGCAAATGATTTTTACAGGAATTAATTGATGAAAACAGTTTTTAATAAACATTTCCATTATTAGTATTACTGTTATGCTTACTATTAAAACAACTAATCTGTACAAATACCAATATAATAACATTGTTTTTTTGGATTGTGTTGTTTATCCGTTTCAATCAGCTGGCTATGCTACATAGATCAAAAAATCTGTCTGTCTGTCATACCCTACTTTTTCGCCTTGTTACGTTATAAATCCACTGATAGCTTTGAAAAAGAGGTGTCACGTTGTCAATGTTTTCAAGTTTGTTTTTTCCAAACATATACATATTTAAATGTGTAACTTTTAAAGTGATCTTTCCATTACCGAATTAACTTTTAGTTCAATTTCACATTAAAAATATAAATCAAGGCTGTGGTACAGATTAGATATTCTCAGGTATACATCATGTGTTACCTCCCGTCATACCGTAGGTAAGGGAGGTGTTATCGATCCAAAAATTCGATGGTGAGTTTTCAGTAAATAAGCAGGAATTAGGGTCCCCACAACACGTTTTTACTATTTTTACGATGATGTCTGTGTGTGTCTGTCTGTGTGACGATTTTTTCCTCGACAATAACTCTTACAACAAACTTTCGAAAATCTCTATTTTCCGTATTTAAGCTTTCTACATTCATATAAAGAGTTGATTAGATTTTGGGTAAAATTGGGCAAGAAGTGATACTTTACTTGAAGCCAATAACAGTTTTTAATGAAAATTATATTAAAATATAATCCAAAACTTTTCAATTTTAGTATTTAAGACTTTCTTATCAAAGGGAATAATATTAGATTTTGACTTTTTACTTGAAGCTCTGAACAGATTTTCGTGAAAAATATATTCGGAAACTTTTCAAATTTGGTATTTAAGACTTTTATATGAAGGGCAGCAACATATTAGATTTTGGCTAAAAATTGATAAACTGCAAGTGATATTTTATTTGAAGTTTTGAAGATACTTTCGTGAAAAATATACAATCCAAAACTTTTCAAATTTGGTATTTATGAATTTTATATTAATGAGAACGATATATTAGATTTTTTTCTAAAATTGATTAACCGGAAGTCGTATTTTACAGAAAGCTATAAACATATTTTCTTATCAAATTTGGTATTTAAAACTCGATTTTGACTGTACTTATGTGATAAACCGGAAGTGGTACTTAATTTGGAGCTCTTATCAGATATTCGCGGAAAAACATAATAAAATATAATCCAAAATTTCGTATTACAGACTTTTCTATTTATTGGAATGACAAATTTGATTTTGCTTACAAACGATCAATCGGAAGTGATACTTTACTTAATGCTCATTGCTATTTTAAACATGGGATTGACGGGAGGTTATCTGCTGGCCACATCAGATTTTTTTTTTACACAATAGACGTTTCGGTAAATTCTTGTACCTTCATTTGGGTAAGTCAATTTTTGTAAGATCTTACCTACTCAGATCCAAGAGTGTACCGAAACATCGATTGTGTAAAAGAAAATAAATTTTATCTACACCTGTTTAGTAATATATTGATTATGTACGTAACCATGGATACATAATGCCGTTCATTAGCCACGCCCCGTGGATTATGACTCATAATACAGGTTACATAAGACACGGAACTGTCAAATTTATTGTTGAGGGTTCACAATCATCTTCATTTAGCGGTTATGCGCAAAGTATTTTGTATGAAATAATCGTTTTATTTATCATTAATATAGTTTTATGACCATATTAACCTGGTAAGTCATGATATTTACGTTGTGAGTAATATTTCAGTAAATTGTTTAAATAGTAAGTTATTTTTATAAGATTCTAAAATTTGTTACAAAAAAATGATTAAATTATTTTCATAGCCAACCTGGTATCATGATACCAGATTAATTATTCTTAATTTTCTCTTCCGTTTTGGTAATTTATTTCATCAGTAAAAATTAAATTCAAGCATATGGTTGAATTCATAATTTTACGTAATTCTAAATATATAAAAATATATAAGATATGTCATTTGAAATATGAAACTTAATGTCACTTCCGGTTAAACCGGAAGCGCTACCATCATGCCAAATACAATGAATTGTGAGCCCTTCAGTCTAGTTTACATATATATATAAAAAAATTGAAAATAATTATAAATAAGAAAGTTATTTAGAGTAGACCATTTTTCAGTGTCACCCGGTATAATATGATTTCAATTGCAGATATAGATAAAATATCGTATTCTACTCGCGTATAATGGCTATTATATATATACATATATATATATATATATATATATATATATATATATATATATATATATATATATATATATATATATATATATATATATATATATATATAGCCATCATAATACGCTCGTTGAATAATATACTATTATATGACAGAATTCGAGTAAATATTAACATAATAATAATTTTATTTATTATGAAAGATTTATAAAATTGATTTTACTAATCATAAATTTGTTTTCTACTTGTTTATGTAATGTTGTTTAAAAATTGATCATCTTTAAACTGAAAAGAAATTAATTATATTTTTCTAATAAAATATATAATTTAAAAATGCAGTGCTGAAATTACATTTTATATAAAAATGTTAAATAAACTTGACACATTTTCATGTTCATTTTTGCTAACATTTGTATTTTTATCAAATAAATAGTAAATAAAACATAATTGTATATCACGTAAATAGCACGAATAAAATAATTATCAGAAAAATTGACATATCTCCACCGAGCAATAGTTGAAATGCATGTGTTTAACAATGCATGTAAAAGTAATACATCCACGTTGTCCTGCGATACAAATTCGTGGAAATACAGTATAAACCACACACGCAACCGATTCCACACGAACGCTGTCGGTTCCTGTTCGCTAAAAGCTCTTTTTGACGAATGAACGTCGATGTTTTTTTAATGGGCGCCAAGATAAATACAGTGAGATGTAATTTTCATTCTGATGAACATGATTCATGATTTGACTCTTTGACATTTGCTGAATGGAAATCCGTTTACTCCTACGATAAATATGGTGTCATGTTATAGTTACGGTTACGGACGTGGTTAAATTCGGAATTAAAGGAGTCGTTTTGTGGGTAGAAACAGTTCGACATGTGTTATTAGCGCAAATGATATCTGCTATTTAATTGTAACGTGAGAGGGTACCTACGACATTTGGTCCGCCAGCCTCCAGCCAGTGCGTGCGAGACGACTCCTATTATAGAATTTCTAGAGTCTAATAGTGAGAGAATAGGCTGTACTCGGAAAGCGCCGAAACCGTACAAGAGGGTATATAAGTGTAATTTATCCGCGTATACCGGTTGAGATATTGCTATAATGTTCTGGCAAATATTAGATCAACTATACAGGATGTAATCATACTTCGGAAGAAAATGAGAGGACATATAGTACTGACCAAAATGAGTAAAAAAGGCTTAACCAACATGGTTCGATCTTCAATAGTTTCCTAGATATAAGGCAGTGAAAAAAATAGTTTTTACGGGGTATACCTTTGCTACGACTCCGATTAAATAAGACTTTTTGTTTACCTTTCAGAAGTAAACTTAGATGTTGTTTTTATTTTTTAAATTAAATAATTGTACTAATTTAATGTTGTGGCAACCTTGGCCAACATTTGATTTTCAAATAACTTCGTTACTATTAGAAATTGAGGAAAATTTTATTGTTTTTTTATAGTCTATTCAGTGCCGTAACTAGGGCGTGGCAAAGGTGGCGCACACCACGGGCGCAAAATTATTAGGGGCGCAAAATTTTAATCATCTATATGGGTTTAAATCAAATATTTCTAAAATCCATTTTCTAAATTTAACAAATAATTATCTACAGATAGGTCAGTTGGCAAGGTGTTTATTGTGAAAATAATTGGTGACAAGCTAGCGTAAAATTTATCGTTTACTGGGACCTCCAGAAAGATATATTAATTTGGCACCCTCTAGCGACCCCGGATTTTGAGTCAAAAATGCAAAAAATGAATTTTTGTCCATTTTCGTGAAAACAGTGGCCCGTATCAAAATTTTACAAGAATAAAAATTAAAGCTCGTAATTTCCTGTACATAAAAGGGTTCTAACATTTTTTGCCTAGGATGAAATCTCAAAGAGTTATGTTAAAAAATAGTTAACCAGAATAACAATTTATGATAGAAATTTAAATTACTCAAAAAATAAACAATTGTTCCATTCAAGCTATTCAATATTGTAGAGAATTGGGCATAGTTTTGAACTCTCTGATTGGCCGAAATTGGAAACAAGAGACACGTTTACCCAATGTAATTTCTAAAACTGGCGCTGATGAGAGTGCTATCTGCTGAATGGCTTAAATGGAACAGAGTATAGACAATTTTTGCCGATGAGTGTTTCGCGAGTTACTAGCAACTTACACTTATATGAAACTCCTCTAAAAGTTTAAACATCTGCAAATCGATTTAGATCTCATTTCATCTGAAATTTCGACACGTATTAAATACGTAATATTTTTTATTTTTTTAATTTTAGATGAAAATATGAAGCAGATTTACAGATATTTTAAATTTTAGAAAATGTTCATGTAAGTTGTTAGTAACTCGCGAACTGCTCATCAGAAGATCAGAAGTTTATTTTTTTAATTTCTTGATATGTAGGGGCGCAAATAAAAATTTTGCCACAGGCGCTTAAAATCCTAGTTACGGCTCTGAGTCTATTTACTGACAGACAAAATTTTGTTCAATCACTATCTTTGTCAATTTTCTTCGATTCTAATAGTAAATGGCCTCTTCCTCCAATACAGTTGAAGATCGGACCCATATTGATTAAGCCTTTTGTACTCATTTTGGTCAGTAGGTACTATATTCCCTTTCATTTTTTCCCCGAAGTATGATTACACCCTGTATGAGCGACATGTGTTAGAGTCAGTCCGTCAGAAGAGCAGTTACATAGATAATAAGAAGTAAGTATCGTAATGAGCGTATGCAGTTTAGTGTCGAGTGGAATACTCGGAAAGTTACTGGGATAGCTGTGGAAGTGAATACTCGGTACTTTTGAAGATTAATGGGAAGCTAGGTATACGCGGACAGTAACGGCGAGTGAAAGTGGATACTCGGCAGTGGTATTGAAGAGTTGTGGCAGGACAGTCGGTGATGCTCAAGCTGTGGAAGTTAGAACAGTTAGTCCGTCAGATAGACAGTGAATTAGTTACATAAATGGACATATAAATATAGATGCTGTTGAGTCAGTTGTGTATATAGACGCTGTGCAGGTCGGACAGTTGAATGTGATATAAATAAATAGTGACATAAATAGTCGAAATAAATAATCAGTAAGTTCGTGTAAATAAATAGTGTGTTGTTAATTGTTTAAATAATTAGTGTTAGTTTTAAAGTACCTACTTAATTATTTTCTTAGCCTAAATAAATACGTATTTGTTTAACTAGTAATCGTCATTTTTATTATCGTTTAATATTTATTTTTCTACAGCCTATATACAAAGTAGCCATTTACGCTCTCTTTTGTCAACGCAAAATGTCACTTTGCCGCTCATGCGCGACACAGTAGAAAAAACGCTCGCTGTCCAAATTTTTAACTATACAATGTTGAGAAATGTCACATGTCTACATTCTTAATAGAAACGTTTAGTCAGGAACTAATGGCACTGTAGTTACACATTTACCACTTTCACAACTCAATCTGACATAACTGCTCTGTCGGTATATTACTTAACCAAACAAAATACCGCACTGCTGTGAAAATAAAATAGGGCATTTATTTACGAAAACGAAAGTATAAAATGCTTAGATTAGATTGAAGCTATAGCTCAAGTAGAATAGAAAGTAACGATAAATTAAAATTAAATATAAAATAAATTGTGTGAACAGTTGTTGTGCTGCCACCTGCAAAAGTTTGCCGTGAACGCTCCCAGTGGACATCCACTTTTCCTCTGCACTAGTTTAATGTACTTGAAACAAATAAATTATACAAAACTCATAATATTCATTACAAAATTGGCATTAATTTTTTTGTAAAAACGAAAGCCAAAACAATATCTTGAAGTCATATTTGAATACGCTCCTATCTTCACTGCAAAACTGTTGAGTAGTACTGTAAGTACAAAGTATACATTTTATTATTTTTTTATGGCGGAGGACTGTAGAAAAAATCTTGTGTGTGTTTCGAGCTCAAATGGACATTGCCGATTTCGAGAGAATGCCGCACTCCTGCGTCGCGCGTCAACAACCTCTCAATCGACAATGTCTCATTTTGCGCTCTTAATACACAAATAGCTATTATCGTTTTAATAAGTTTTGTGTTTAAATTTGAAATTAAAGCAATTAATGCAAGCCCCACTTTCAACATAAATAATCACACACCGTTTAATCTCAAAAATAACAATATACATTCTCAAATGTATAACAATTAAAGTACTTGTACACAAAAAAAAAAAAAAAAAAACAATAGCAAGTCAAAGGAAATATTCCACACGACCGTTCTCTTCAACGTGCGAATTCTAACTGCCAATATTCTGTTTGCTTGTTGTCTCATACCCCGGGGGTGTCACGTAACTATCAAGGTGTCACGTAACTATTTTTTAAATTAATGTTTTGGATGTAATAGCAATTACCAGTGATTACATCAATATGTTTTAAACATGTATCTCTTCATTTATTTTATTTATTTCGTTATTTATTCCACTAGTTACGGATAAAAAATAAAAATAAAATAATGGGGTGCTGCACGGTTAAGGGCATTAAAAGCTCGAACATTTTAAAAATAAATAACTTTTCTAAACTTTGATATATACCATACAGTTTTAAGTCTAAATTTAATATAAATAACCTATTTATAAATTTGTTACAATGGTGGAGGACCCTATCATGGCTTGTTTGTTAAGGGAAGATATGTTCTGAATTCCTGTTCTTCAAAGGATTCGTGTTGTGGATAAGTAAAGTTCGTCGTTTGTTATTAGCACGAATAGTGTTTCTACACCTAACCATCAATAATCTTATAGAAAGCTGTGGACGTGCTACGTTGATCATAGATTCGATATGTGTGAAATACACTCTGTGCTATTATTCCCTGGTGTGCTCTTAGCTCGTTGCCATGTATCGATGTTTGGTTAGAACTGTATATACGTCTAGCAAAACTAGATCACAAAAATGAAAATATAAAAAATTATTGTAGAGTATCATATTCCTACAGGATAGGGAAAAAACTAGAATTTACGTATTTTTTCTTTTATCTCGCATGTTATTACTGACAAGAGAAAAACTCTGTATTTTATTTCTCCTGAGATGGCTTCGAGGTTATCTGTCAATAGCATTATCTGAAAATATGAGGGTCATGGTAAAATTATTGAGAGTAGGCAGTGGAAAACAAAATCATTTTAAACATTTATTGTGTATTGGCTTCAATTTACCGCTGATATAAAGAATATGAACGAATAAAAAATTGACTTTTGGGGTAGTAATAGAGTGTCAAATGAAGAATGGATCCTACCCAAGTAGCACAGTTTGGAATAACTGGCAACTACAGCTAAAGGAAGACTGGGAAAACGTTGTGACAGCCTTGTTTTTGCTGTATTGAAGCTTTATTTTGTCTGATTTTTTTGGCTGTATAAGTGTTATCGCAAATACTGTTTGCAACCATATTGGCCACCCAGCCGTTTTTCTGACTGTAAAATTTCTTCTCTATATCCTGTTTTTAAACTAGGAGGAGTACTTTAAATTTTAACCGCCAAAACTGACGCTTCTGATTGGCTAGTGCTTCGTCAGGTTTACACTGCACAAAGATTTTACATTTGACGTATTAGTTGTCATTAGTTTGGAGGTTATCTTTTTCTGTTTTGGCGTTTCGCATTTCTGTGACTTTAAAATAAATCAGTTCTTTTGAGAACTAATAATATTGATTGTATCGATATTATTTGTGTTTCTTTAATTTAGTTTTTTATATTCGAGTGTTGTTTTACTCGTCTTTTTTCATTTAGTGTTTTATATTCGAGTTTTGTTTTTACTCGTGTTTTTTTTTCATTTAGTTTTTTTTTTTCATATTCGAGTTTTGCTTTATATTTGAATTTTATTTGAACTTATTTATTTTGAATCATGGATGAAAAGCCTGGTACAAGTACAGAATTTTCACCTATAAAGAAAAGAAAACGTCTTGATTTGGGGCATTTATCTGTCGCCGAAAAGCAGAGCATATTAAATATGTTCAAAAGTTTGAAAAATTCCGCCGGTAAGAACATGACAGTTATAGTATGCAAAATTTCTCATACATTAGGTCAGAAAATTAAATAAAATTATATATTTTACTGCCATAATAATGATGAATTTCTTTCTGTAGGAGTAGCAAAATCTACTGTTTATCGGGTAGTTAAAGAATATAAGCAGAAAGGATTTGTTACATCTTCTAACCATTATGGAGGAAAGCTTCAACTACTTGCAACATTTAACGAATATGTAAAGAACTCAGTACGGCGGATAGTGCATGAATTCTTCCTTTGGTATTGTATTCTACTGTATAAATTTGTAAATAAATAAATAAATTATATATATATACATATATATATATATATATATATATATATATATATATATATATATATATATATATATATATATATATATATATATATATATATATATATAGGTTATGTGCATTTTATCGCAGTGTTCAATTCAAAAATATAGATATAAATCAAGTAAGAGTGTTTATTTAGATTACAATTTATTGTTATTCACTTAATCAAATATACGACGTGAAAAATAAGAGCTTATAACGTCAGTTTTATTATAAAAAAATTTCCATACGAAGTATACAGTATTGATGTATACGGAATTTTTGTATTTCGCGCAAAAAAATCTAGTAACTTTTTTTGGTAACTTTCTATAGTGTAAATCAGACTTTCGTATTTACTCCTCCTAGTTTAAAAATAGAGTATAGTTATTAAAAATGCCGAATTACAGCCCCAGCTTCGTGGTATACTATTCTAGCTATATAGTAAATTTTACATCTAAGAATAAGAGAAAGATAACAGCTAAAGCTTTGTCTCTTTAATATGAGCTATTAAATTTATTTCACAGCTACAATTATAGAGCACATAACAGTTGTCATCATTTATCTATTATTTTTGTTATAATGTTTATTTTATAGTCAAATATAAATACTAAATAACGGCTATAAAATTTAGTTAATAATTGTCAATGTTTCGAATTGATTTTTTACGAATCGCTAATATTTTTGACGACGAAATAGGCCCACACTTAAATTGATTTTTGATATTATTTTCCGTCACATTTGACATCCATACCAGTACAAACTCTCTAAAATATAACAATATTAACCTCATATATATATAATATGTACTTAAACTATTATTCACGAAAGATGCCTATTCAAGGTCATTTGTGAGCCGTCTGATATAATTTTACTTGCAGATAACTTCATTGCATTTCATATGCATTGGCGTGCAACATGAAATATTTATGGACACATTTTAACTGAAAAAATAAGAGTAATTTATTTGAAAATTATGTTTCTTTCTAAATAATGCCTTTCTGAAAGATATATGTTAATCACTTCAGTTTTTGCAAAATACAAAAACATAGACTTAACTTATAGTCCAAAGAATAATAATTTGATTTAAACGTCAACACCACTGGGTAAATATTAGCACAGAGGGCAGTGTAGTAGATAATCAGGTATCTGTAATTCTACGACATACGTCATTATTATTTATAGTGTGTTAGAAAGTAATGCCACTATTTACGTATATCTGTCACACCACATAAATTAAATAGACATAGGTCAAATAATCTTTCTCTTTCTAATACAAAATGTTGCTAAGCTACTTCTGTAAAGTGATGTGTATTCTTTCTTCGAACAAATGACCTTGAATAGTCATCTTTCGTGAATAATAGTATATATTTTCTACAGACGGCAATAGAATAATCAGGAAAAATTTATACGTTTCTCTTCCTCAAAGTATATAAAAACATTGAAAATAATTTCTTTACACCTTTAAAAAATCTGATGTGGACACCACACGACTTTCTTGTACGCAAGACTAATATGAAGTATACACTCAATTATAAAATTGCACGCAATTGTACATATTTGACGTAATTTGACATCTATTTTTATTTTTTTATGTTATTTTTTGTCCAAATCCATAGCAAGCTTCATTACAAAAACCAGAAAGTATATAAGTTTTAAATTTACATATCTCGCTTATACAAAGGGCTAATTTAATAATACTTCATGTGATAGACGCAGAATTTAATTCTATAAAACTCTTATTTGAAACATTTATTTCTAAAATCAAAATGAAACCATTTTATTCAAGAAAAACTGTTAACAACTTCAGGTAATATATCACTTCCGGTTAGCCTGTTTTAACCAAAATCTGCTATGTTTTTCCAATTGATATTAAAGTCTTATATACCATATTTAAAAAGTTTTGGATTATATTTTAATATAGTTTTTCATTAAAATCTATTATAGGCTTCAAATAAAGTACCATTTCTGGAAATTATGTAATGACCAAAAAGGGAGGTGCACAACTAGATTTTATAGAAATCCTAAATACAAAATTTCAACTTTCTACGGTTTACCGTTTTTGAGTTATGCGAAATACGTACGTACATACGTACGTACAGACGTCACGACAAAATTAGTCAGAATGGATTCAGGGATGGTCAAAATGGATATTTCCGTTGAAATCTCAAAACCGAAATTTTTCGCGAATACAATACTTCCTTTACTCTGTACAAGGAAGTAAAAAACAACCAAGACAAACACGTTGCTAAAATACTTGTGATTTCTCCCTTCATTTGACTATATTTGGATATCATTCCAAAATAAAATTAGTTGTGAGGTTTCAAAAAATTTAAGGAAAGAATAGTAAAGTGTATTATTATTGAAGGAACTACTTTAAACATTTTTAAAATTAAACTTAAAATATCAACTATATGTGTTATTCTCAATAACTCTAGCATGATCCTTTATAATACCCGACAAGTTTTCAGTTGTGTATCGATACATACATCCGGGTTTTACTTGTATTCAATCTTGTAATACCGGTATACAATATATTGAACAGTATTCAATTTCCTATAACAGTGTAATCGTATAAACACATTCGGCTGCCGTGTCAGATATTTGAAAATAGATATATTACAATTTTACAATATACTTGGAAATTAATTATGTTTAAATACTAGTAATGCAATGAGGTTATTTTGTTGATGTCTAACTTCTTCTTTACGGTCGAATCACCCAATTTTCGGAAGTGTGAATAGAACTTCCCAGGCTCAATGAGAGAACGAAAGATAGAGCCATCGAAGGGATCTTAATACCTCACTAGTAGCACTATACTCTTATATGGGAAAAAGATAAGAGGCTCTGAACTACGTATCGAACCACGCGAAAATCGTCCGTAGTGCTTTGTTCTCCTAAACAACATCTCACAAATTTTATCATTTCCAACCTGTCACAATCAGATATGAGACAAAGTCCAGACGGTATATTAATTATCAGGTAATTAAACTGACTTTGAAAGTTAATTTCTACAAACAGGGATGAAGATCAGCGAAGAGTTAAAAAATGTCGTCTAATTGTTTTGAAACTCTGAAAGTATCGACCGGATTTCAATTATAACGGGTGGCACGTTATCAGAAAGCACTTATCTACACAGACAAAAACCTGCCAGACGTCATTACCACAGATTAAGAACATAAAAGTTCTGCGATGTCGCACAGACGACAACTATCCCATCCCCAATCCCATGTCGTTTTATTTCATGACAAAGGTTTCTCTTTTTTGTTTTATTTCTTTTTAACAAATCTTTTAAATCGTCGTTCGCACATTCGCTGTTACTTTACACTTGAAAATATGTCTCTGTCATCTTTAAACCATTCTATTTTTCTTTCTCTAGAATTCGGAGTAGATGTCTTTTCGTTCTGGCGTGTGATCGAATATGTCTTCTACTGAATCATGGATTACCATACTTGGTGTGAACTTGGCAGTTCATTATGAATCTGGAAATCAGAGTATTATGATATTTTTATACTAGATTAGCTTTTGTCAACTTAATTTTGCAATTGAAATATAATAAATATGAATGGCTGGTTTATGATGGATTTATAATAGGATTCTGAAACCCAGCGTTAATTAACTTGTGGCGTTAACGTGAATTAACTCTGATTTTGACAGCTGTGATATTCTGAAACTCAGCGTTACTTAACGTTAACGCTGCTAGTCGGCGTTAATTAACGCTGGACATATCGAAGCGTTAACAGGGAAAACGGCGGGTTGTCTGTGAGTTTTATGGTCTAAATAGCCATGATATTTTTCGTGTACTGCTATATATACTTGTAAGAAGTATATTTTATTAACAGTGAGTATAGTTATTCATGTTATATATAATTGTTTATTATTTATAAGTAATATATTGTTAACATAACCTTATAATATATATTTTTTTAGCATTACAGTGTTCAAATCACAAACAAGAGTATGAAAAATTAGAATTCAATACAATAATGTACCTAACATCATAGAAAATGACTGATGTATATAAGTACTAAAAAGTGAAGTGAATAAAAGCAATTTTGTGTTGGTTTCAAGAATGTAAAGTATTTTGATTTTTACGTTGTACAAGTATTATAACAAAAAATATTTTCCAGGAAAGTGATATTTGATTATTAATTCCATGAAGAAATTCTGATTATAACAAACAAAATTGTGTTTGATTACAACAAAGAATACCTATGCTGATTATAACAATGTAACATAGGAAAAAATAAAGAAAATTATTGATGTATTAGAAAAGTAATTGATTACTGGTACCTATACTAAAATTAATAAATGTTTATAAATAGAACAAATATTTTAAAATATTTTTTTCTTCGCCAGTTATTGAAAATCTTATTCGTAAAGTCAGTTGGTGCTTAATTTTCCATTGCAAAGTAACTTCTTTCATAAATCTTCTTACATATAACTGCAGACTGGCTAAGGTTAATATTATTGATAATATTATAAATAATTCCACAAGTCTCCATTCTTGTAGGTAAATTAATAAGTGTGTTTTTATTATCTATTTTTGTAAAATACTACTAACTACTTTAATCGTCTTTTATTAACATATGTAAATAAATAGAAATATATTTTAGCACAAAATACCTACACGCAGTAAATGTATTCGTTTATTTGACGTTTGACACACAGGTTTGACATATGCTTTTAAAACAGACAGATAAATGTAATTTTTGTTATGTTTAACCGCTTTTTATTGGTTGAAAATTTTAAAAGGGAAAGATCACATGAATATAGTTGATGTGAATTAACGCTGGCGTTTTTAACGATCCACTTTCACGCCAGTGTTTCAGAATACCGATTTAACTCTGAAACGTAAACGTTACTATCGTTACTTAACGCCGAACGTTATTTAACGCTGGTTTCAGAATCCCACTATTAATTTATAAATTTAGATTTGAAATTAACGATTTACCTTGTTGGTTTATAGGCGATGTGCACATTTTGAGCGTCAGCGCCTCTAACGGCTACATTGCCATTTTTAGTTACCGAATCAATTTTGACATTTCAAGAAAGTGATACAATTTACAATTTTATTTTGAGTTGCTGCTATTATGTATTAATATTAGATATCATAGTATATTGAAATGAATAAAGAAAATATTTAAAATGCTATATATGTGATGTGCCAATCAAAAAAGTCAAAATACCAGCGAAGGTACTGTGACAGAAAATATAATTTTTCTCATAATATGTGTGAATTCTGTAAACCATTTTTTCATATTTAAATTTATATTATAATTTACAATATTAGTTAAATGTTACAAGATGCATAATACATGGAAATTGAGATTAAAAAGTTGAAAAACTTGAATGATTAGAAAGAAGAAAATTTCTACATATCACGATATCAGTGTATGATGTTAGCACCTTTCTTTTATATACCAGGCCCTAAGTGGAATCAGTTGCACTAGCTCGGAAAAGAAAATACACGAAAAATACGAACCATTAACATTACACATACAAAATCTATAATAGACGAATTATGTCAAAAATAGACTTCTATTTCATGCAACTGCAAGTATTATACAATTTTCTGCTTCTTGTATTATATCTTGTTCAAATATTAACTTAAGAAATACATTTTTATAGAATTAATTATTGCAATCAGACGACCATTCTTGGAATTTTATTCATACGATAAGTATCTTGTACAATGAGAAAATATGTATACATAAAAGAATTTTTCATGTTAGTAGAAGATATCTGTTGAAAAGTTATTTTTTTACACATCTGTTCCTCACATAATCTTCTAAGAAATTTATAAAATTAGATACTTCAAAGGGTAATATTGTAAGAATTATTACATCCCCCACTGCATCACATAATATTTGACGTCCTATCATTCGCATTTATTCAAATATTTTATAAAATGGAAATTGCAAAATTATTCTGACATAAAACATAACCTTGCTGTTTTAATGAGTAACCATTTTAGTCATTGAAACATAACATGGTTACGTTTTACGTCAGGATAATTTTAAAATATCTATTTTATAAAATGTTTGCAATGAATGGGAATGACAGGACGTCAAATATTATGTGATGCAGAGGAAGATGTAATAATTCTGACAAAATTACCGATTGAAGTATGAAATTTTATAAATTTCGTAGAATATTATATGAGGAATATATGCGTAAAAAAATAACTTTTCAACAGATATCTTTTACTTACATCATAAAGAATTCTTTTAGGTTTACATATTTTCTCCTTGTAAAAGATACTTATCGTATGAATAAAATTCAAACAATGGTTGTATGATTAAAACTATGAATTACGAGTATATAAAAATGTGTTTCTTCTTAAGTTAAAATTTGAATAAAATATAATAGAAGAAGCAGAAAATTATCTTAAAATTGCATAATACTTGCAGTTGTATCATATAGATGGTCTATTTTTGACATAATTAGTCTATTTATTATATATTTTGTACATGTAATGTTAATGTTAAAGGTAAAAATTCACGTGGTTCGTATTTTTAGTGTATTCTCCTTTCCGAGCTTGGGCAACTGATTCCACTTAGAGCCTGGAATATTATCAATGAAGAATATTCGTCAATTATTGCGAATATAAAAGCAAGATGCTAACATCATCCACTGATATCGTGATATGCAGAAACTTTCTTCTTTCCAATCATCCAAGTTTTCCAACTCTTTAATCGCAATTTTCATGTATTCTGTATTTTATAATATTTAACTAATATTACAAATTATAATATAAAACTAAGTATGATAAAATGGTTTACAGAAATCACATATACTATGAGAAAAATTACATTTTAAATAATTTATATTCATTCCAATAAACTATGACGTATAATATACAACAGCAAAAATTTGTAAATTGTATCACTTTCTCGAAATGTCAAAATTTATTAGGTACCCAAAGACGCCAAAGTAGCCGTTAGAGGCGCTGACGCACAAAATGTGCACATCGCCTATAGTGAATTTAAAGATATGTATTAGGATTCTGAAACTCAGCGTTAATTAACTTTGAGCGTTAAACGTTAAATAACACCAAATTTTAAATTTTGGCATTCTGAAAGCAAGTGTTAGTTAACGTTCACGCCGCTAGCAGGCGTTAAGTTTACGCAAAGAGAGTTCGCGCGTGAAGTCGTAGTCGACAACATTCGTATTGTCACATTTAAAAATAAATTCAGTAAAAGGAATTAATTATCGTTCAAAATTAAAAAAGTAAGTACAAAATGTATATTATTACATGGCATTGTTTAAATAATGCAATATATACGTGTAACTTTTTAACATTTAATAACTTCTTGAAATCTAACCTTACAATTTACAAATATTACAATTTAGTGTCTGGTAGAAAAGCACCGCGGACAACACAGCAGCAGTACGACAAAATGCTCGATTTTATGGAAAAAAATAGAAATTTTTCATTAGGAAAATTATGTGGCGAAAGTAAAGAAGATGTTAAAAGAAAATGGGACGAATTATCCCAGATATTAAATTGTGAAATAGGGCCTAAAAGAGATCCAATGAAGTGGCAAAAGGTACGATATTTTAATTTTCTAAAGAAATGTTTATCTTCCTTTTAGAGTCGATGCCTGTTTTATTTGTATATAAAAACTCATAAGCAATCATGCGTACACCTCTATCTAATATTTGTTTTTTTTTTATTAGTGAGACTAAAAATATCGTCTATAAATTTTAATTATAAAATATCACAAAACCCTCAATAAATTTTATTCTTAAAGTTGTATTTGTACAAATATTTCTTCAGCCAGCTGAACGCCTAATTCAAATTCTAAATATAGATTTGGGTGTACGGTGTGCCAATCTGCGGTATACACAGATTTCAATAATGATGGTCATATTTGTATCGTGAGGGCGTTTACCAGGTGTCAACCCCACGGTCTCTCATTACTGGTGTAGAGAATGCACCGCAGGGGTCACTTTTGTGTTATTTAAAATTCGAAATATTTCTTTTCTTATTATAATTATTTTGAATTAGGCTTGGAAAGATTGGAAGCATAACACGAAAACTAAAGCGTCAAAAATTAAGCAGTCCATGGTAAAAACCGGCGGTGGAACTGATGATTTCGTTGGAAAGCTTTCAGATTTAGAAGAAAAATTGTTAAATTTGTTGGGGCATAGTATGATAGATGGTGATGGTGAAACACCCGAAGCGTTTCCTGTAATTGTTTAACTATTTTCACTTGTTAACTTTTCTTTAAATGTGTGTTCAAAGATTTCAGATGATAATCCTATAGAACCTGTGAATTATCCCGTTGATATTGAAAATGTGGAAGTGATATTTGATAATAATTTAGAATGTAATTTAGAAATTCCCTCCGAATTTCCAAGATCTTCACCTCTTCCTGTTCCTCTCGGAATGAATGATCAGCCAGTTAAAAAGAAAAAAAGAAAAAACATTGAAAATATAGTACAAGCTCAAACCAATATATTACTAAATATGAATACAACGTTAAATAACATAAATGAAAATATGACTGAACAAAATAGTAATTTAGCAAGAATAGCTGCTGCGTTAGAAAATTTAATAAATAAATAAATATTAAACTTATTCATGTTTTAAATTATTGTTTATGCAAAATGTCTTATTAATTGATTTCGCATTAAATTTCTTTCATTTACATTTTCTGGTATGTCTATATCTTCTATTTCTTCATTATCGTTTCCTTCTACTTCTTCTTCCTCATACATAATATTATTTTCAATGCCAATATTATGTAATATGCTGCATGCATTTACTAGTAGGCCTGCCATGCGAGGAGAATATCTCAAAACCCTTTCTTTTAATATACATCTAAATTTAATTTTCAGACGGCCTATTGTCCTTTCAACACAGTTTCTAGCGGTAGCATATCTTCTGTTATACCGTTCTTGGGGAGAATTCGGCACTACACCCAAAACAGGAGTCATAAGCCATGGCTCAAGGGGATATCCAGAATCACCTTTGAAATTCATTTAAAATTAATATATATATATATATATATATATATATATATATATATATATATATATATATATATATATATATATATATATATATATCAAACATAACAGAAACATCTATCGCAACTCGGGTGTAACAATCTCATAAACCCCGTAAATTCACGAGTACTTGCTGAAAACTAATACTGGATAATACGCTGTAGGGGTAAGTTTCAAAATTTAAGAATGTAGCAATGTTCAGATTCTTACTATTATTAGTACTTAGTTTAAATCATAATTCAGAACTTATAATTCTACAACAAGGAGTTATTTATAAATTATTACCGAGGAGCCACGAACTTCTGTCTCCCTCAGTGAAGCAAGCTTCTAAATATTCTCTTACACCACTGTGTCTCCAAATGTAAGAATCGTGTGAACTCCCTGCATGTCTTGCGTTCACATTTAAAATTCTTAAATCAGCGTCGCAAATTAATTAAAAACATTAGGTATTCATTAAGTAGGCAAAAACATTTTGGTTTTATGCATACAATTTGAACGTTTTTTGAGTAGAAACCTTTTCTATTCATGTAGTTATGAGCTTCTCTAGCAGGTTTTAAAATGGCGACATGTGTGCCGTCAATACAACCAATGCAGCCAGGAAAATTAAATTTATTCATGTACCTTAAAAATATTACTTTTGAGACAAATACCATTTAACTCAAATATGTGAGAAAATACTTTTGTTTTAGATTTGTTTTTTGTGCTGCCGTATTTGGAAATTTTATCCAAACTCGGAGTAATTCTTTCTCCATTACTACTGCCACTTGTTTTATGCATCTACTTACAGTAGATTGACTTACACCAAGATTAAAATCTTGCCCGACACATCTCTGGTAACTGCCAACTGCAAAGAATCTTAGCGCTACCAAAATTTTTAATTCTGGTGTTATACCGGCCACAGTCGCTGGGCGTGTCAAATGTTCCCTTAAATTATTTATGAAATTGAAAATGATGTTTTGTGGAAATCTGAATAATTCCACAAATCTTCTTTCAGGTATATTTAATATATTTAAGTGTTGCCTCAAATTTCTTCTGAATTGTATAAATTGTCGTCGTTTTTCTCGTTCTTCTGCCAGGAGAATTAATGCATTCATTATGGTCACGATAAATTGAATATATGTATCATACACTGTTATTAACTGTCAATTTCAAGTGACAGAAATTTTGTTTTTATATATAAGTAATAAGAGTAGTCATTGGTTGAAATTAATAAAATGTGGAAAGATCTACAGAATATATTATTCACGCTGACGTTATTTAACACTAGCGTTAATTAACACTGTATCTTAACGTTCTTAATTTCAGAATGCCATTTTAATGATTGAGCGTTAAATCACTTGGGTTAAACAACGTCAGTCGTTGTTTAACGCTGAGTTTCAGAATCCTTATAATGAAATGTGTTCAATTAACATCTTATATTGGGTCACGTGGTTTGACACAAATGGGATGACAGTTATATAACCTGAAGTGTACGAGCAGTTCAACTGTCACCTGAACCTTTCATTCTCCCACTAAAATCATTGTTTGAAATACTATGACACGACTGGACGCATGACGCATTCGCAAATTTACATTTAGAATATAAAATATGGTGATATTTTAAATGTAAATTCTAAATCATAAATTTCTTAAATTCATCATGAACTAGTAAAGGCGTATTATGTACAATTTATATTTATAAATTTTAAGTCATAAATCTAATCATTTGGATGAAAGACTCCATTTCAGAGTGCATATTTAGTGTTTAATAGGTTAAAAATATATAACAGCACGCTGCGTTTTATAATTATTTATTTATAAAAACTCTTTTTCGATGATCGATTTCGGCTATGGATGGCCATTTTCGGATCGAAGCGTCAAAACATTAAGAAATTGTTGTCATGGTTAAGATTAGTTGAAAAATTGATGAATTTTGAAACTAGTTGTTATCACACGAATTGGTATTTAAGAGCCAAGAGATTTGAATTAATCAATGAGAAAATATTTATATTATTTTCGTTATAATTTTGCGGAAACCGGAAAAATATTTGATCCAAATGTTATTTGTATCTGTTCCGGTATCTGCATAAAGTTCACTAAAACAACATGTAACAATTATTACCAATATATGTATTAAGGGCAAAATCAAAAGATTCCCGAGTGGTGGTACACACAATATTTTCTTTTATTTTGATTCTCGAAATTCAAGGATTCAATGGGTATATATTCGTTGTGCTGGCGTTGTGAATTTTAAGTATGCTGAGGTTTCCAGCTGTACTGTTTGTTTATAACAAATTTTAATTTAGTGGTGATTTAGTGTCAAATGAAAATGGAAGATATCGATTTTTCAAAAGAAAAATCGAATTTATTTGATGCTGCGCAGAGCAAGTTCCACAGAAGTGAAAAGACGTATACGAGAAAGGATACGAATAGTTTTACGAGCAGCGGTATTAAAAAAATGTGATTTATCGAATTTATTATGTTGTCTGACATTTATCTAAAAACGATGATTTTGACGTTTGAATAGCTGTTGCTTGCTAATAAAAGCTAAATTGCGCCCGTTTTTAGGACGGATAAAAAAGTTTATGATTCCAAAATAAAATAAAAATTATTTTAACTTGTGTCTTTTTGGTGTTACAAACAGTGTCAGCTGAGAGTGACAGTTGACTGAAATAACCTTGCGACTTCTGCCCTTCCGCTCCCCTTCCACTCAACGCGAACATACCTTTTAGTTAAAAAATAAACCAATATAGATGTCTCAATTTCAGTGAAAAATGTAAATTCTGTTACTACCAAACTGAATATTAAATTTTGATGCCTTTCCATTCAAGTTCTACTTAGAATCGTGGTGATCATTTGAATAAGATTTTTTTCCATTAATCAGAACATGTGGACTTTATTCAATAAAAATTATATCGATTAAACAAAAAAGGTTTGCTTTTTTTAAAAAAATATATATCAGGGGCTATTACTGGGACACTATACACTTAACCGATAATTTTGAGAGCTTCTAGAAACGTACCTCGATTAAACAAAAAAGGTTTTTTTTTAAATATATCAGGGGCTCTTACTGGGACACCTTTGCTTATGAAGCACTTAACCGATAATTTTGAGAGCTTCTAGAAACGTACCCAGAGCACTCAGTACCTAAAATCTCGCACTCACTGTCCTGTTCTGTATTACCTTATTCAGGGGCGCACACAAGATATTTTTTTGGGGGCGGTCCAACCGACCTCCCAGGAATAAAAATCCGCTTTAGTGCTATTTTATAAAATTCGTGACTGTGGCCTAATGTTTGGTGGAAAGTAAAGTAGGATTTCGTGATTTTTTATTATTTATTTATACGAGGGATGCTCTGTTAATAGTTAGTAGCAGGCCGTGGAAGCTCAATCGGTTAGAAACAATTACAAAAATTGAATGTCGCATTAGTTGACACGTGAGTTGACATTCGTTACCCACAATTGTCAAACGTTCCGATTTCCATGAGAAACGTAGTTAATTTTCTATGTTAAGTTAAAGCCATGATTTTCTATGACTATAAAAGGCAGTTAGGATACCAGCAAAGTCATGAAAATTTGAAAGCAGCTTTTGGAAATGCTGTCCCTTCATTATCCGAATTTCGACGAGGGCGAGAGCTGTTAGAAGACGAAGCAAGACCTGGAAGACCTGCCTGTTCAGAAAATGTTGATCGCGTAGCAAGTTTGATTCAGTCCAATCAAAATTTTACTTATAGGGAGATTCAGGAGGAAGTTAAGGTTGGATCCTCGGTGGTGAATACCATTTTGCATAAACATCTTGGCGTAAAGAAGCTAACAAGCCGTTGAATACCGCATTTGATCTCAGAAAATCAAAAACAGGATTGAGTAGACTGGTGTAAATTTATGTTTGACGGAGTAACTTCCAAGCAAGTGGCATACATTGTAACAGATGACGAATCTTGGGTATACAGTTACGACCCTGAAACTAAATTATTTGGGTATTCGAAGATGAAGACTTGCCCACAAAAGCCGAGGTGGTCCTGTTGCTGTTATTCCACTTGAAGATCACAGAACTGTTAATTCTGAATGGTACTGCGAAGTGGCTTTATCACAGATGTTTGCTAAATTACAAACAGGTCGCCAAAGGACCGGTTTGAGTAACATCTTAGTTCATTATGACGACGCATCCTCTCACACTGCTGCCAGAACATTAGATTTTTGGAAGATTCGGGAGTTAAATTGGTAACTCATCCTCCGTTAAAAAATGATGCGAGGTAAAAGATTTACCAGCGCAGATGCAGCAGAATTTCAAAGAATTTTTTAGAACCTTACAGAAAATGAATTTTCTGAATGTTTTAAGAAGTGGTTTCAAAGAATGCACAAGTGCATTAGTCTGAATGGAGAATATTTTGAAAAACAATAAAGATTAAAAAAAAAATGCAACGGTCTTTTAATAACTAACAATTTTCGTAATTTGCTTAGCAGTTTTCCATGTGCATTTGTTGTTTTTATATAATAGTTGTCAATTTTAGGGGCGGTCCGGACCTACTGCACCGCCCCTCTGTGTGCGCCCCTGACCTTATTGTATTAACAAAATGATCAAGTAATAAAAATAATTAATGTCAATAGTTTCCTGCAATTAATGCTGTCCTCTACTCATAGTCACTTATATAGATTCCAATTGTGCTCTATATTAACATGCATTTCACATCGCGCTGTAGTTGTACCGAAAATTACAAAACGTATTTGATTTGCATAAAGTACACGGCTGGGTAATGAAAATCTGACAGATAATCTCCATGCGTGAATTACCTACATCTGTTATTGAGCATCGGATTATTACGTGAGTAAGTAAATGTTATTAACAATGTATAATAGAATCAGAGCCCCGTAAATAATAAAGTAAATTTGGAAATGAACTTATTAGCAGAGTGAATAATATATGCAAGGCTGTGTCGGACATTTGCATCGAGATAATACATCCAGTGCATCAGTAATGAAGGGAATAATGAAGCACAACAATTATGATATTTAGCAAAGTAGTTTGCATGTTAAAGAGCACTTCTATCCGTGGACGTGATTGTTTCAATCGGATGCATTTGATATTGCAGTCGTTATTGGTTTCCGCGTGCCGAGACTTGGAATAGTTACTACAACCCTACTGCCCTGCTAGTCTACTTGCTTGATACACAGGGCTGTATTACAGTAACTTTCGGCAGTAAAAAGAAAAAATCTGGTGTGACCAACACAATACCTCCCGCCATTTGCAGCCCGAGTCACAAAAAAGATCCTTATTTTTGGATTAGCGAATTTTACTTTAATTTTGGCAGTTTATTTCTTAAAATATAGTCTAATCTAATCAAAGTAACTATCTATTTTAATAATAAAATGATGATTAAATTTTAAATACCAGGATCGAATAGAATTCACTAATCCAAAAATGGGGATTAACTTAAACTATTTTGCGAATTTTTATTAATCTAAATACATACCTACATATTTACTTATGCTGGAAACTGTATTGATTTCCTTTCCTATTGTTCTGTTAATTTTTTCTTTTTAAAACGTCACTATTATTAATTTGAAATGTTTAGTTCTTTGACAGTGACATTTATCTGTCACTTACATACATTCGATTTGAATAACTGCGTAACCAAGGAGATTTGTTTATTTAAAGCGTAGGAAAATCTATAGAAAATTTTAATTTTTAATTTTTACAACATTGATCTCGAAAAAATAACATTTAAAAAAGAAAAACTATTTTAAGCTTCAAGTAAAGTGCCATTTTATCCGATTTACATCAAAATCTAATGGGCTCTTTCCATAATAGAAAAAGGTCGAAATACAAAGTTTCAAAATTTGCTGAATGATATTATTTGAGTTAGAGTGGAGGATACACACACACACACACACACACACACACACACACACACACACACACACACACACACACACACATACATATATATATATATATATGTGTGTGTGTGTGTGTGTGTGTGTGTGTGTGTGTGTGTGTGTGTGTGTGTGTGTGTGTGTGTGTGTGTGTGTGTGTGTGTGTGTGTGTGTGTGTGTGTGTGTGTGTGTGTGTGTGTGTGTGTGTGTGTGTGTGTGCGCGTTCGTTCGTTCGTGTGTTCGTTCGTTCGCTCGTGCGTGCGTGCGTGCGTGCGTGCGTGCGCACGCGTGTTTCTGTGTGTGTGTGGTTCCTCTTTACGCTCTAACTCAAATACGATCATTCAGAAAATTTTGAAACCTTGTATTTCTACCTTATTCTAATATAGAAAGAAGCCATTAGATTTTGGTGTATATCAGGTAACCAAATAGTTTTTCTCCGAAAAATAATTTTAAATGTTATTTTTTCGAGATTTATATTATTACAAAAATTAAAGATTATTAAATTTTCTGTAGGTTTGCATCAATATTTTTTTAATATATTTTATGGATAAATTTATAAAATTATCTATAATTTGATCACAGGGCCTACGCTTTAAACAATCACAACTCCTTGATTAGACAGTTCAATCTCAAACGTATGTAACTCACAGATAAGTGTCACTGTCAAAGAACTAATCATCTCATTTTCAAAAACGTTAGGCGAATGCCAAGAATGAGCTCCTACACTTTGTTGAAAATAATCGATCAAAATACATTTAATAAAATTTATTAACACTCATTTCAGAGAAGAGAGAACCGCCACCTGCTGAATTCAAATTACAAATAACTCTACAGGAGATAAATTTTCATGTTTTATATTGAATTTTTATTATTATTATTTTAGTTTAGTTTAGTTTTTAGTTTTAGAGTGTTGTTTTATTGTATGAATTCTGCTCGATTATATTTAACATTGGTCTAAAGTTTTAAAAATAACGTCTTCATCTAATTCCGTTTCTTTTTTTTTCAATACTTAGTCCTTTATCCATTTGGGAAGCTTGCGCCTTCTTTTTGCACTCCTGATAACTAGATATACGGCACTTATATTGACAAGTAAAGCATTGTCTGTTAATGCGTATGATGAAAGTTGAATATTAAAACGCAAGTTGAATGAATGGAAAGTGGAAGACAAAAGCGCACAGGTGTGAACATACCTTTGTGGAACTAACATGACAAATTAAATATCATTATTTAATCCGGACCTATGTGTATCATGACTATAGTTAATTTAGTAATTATATATCCGGTGATTAATTACCTTCAATTTTTGCAAAAACAAATTATTACAACAAAAACAATACTTGATTGCAATAATGAATACAATAATAAACGTGGTGATCTAAAAATAAATACTCTATAGTCTAATCCTAGAATATGTACAAATAAGTCAATAAATCAAGGCAGCAATAAAAAGAAAATTGATTACAACAAAGCAGTACTTAATTACAATAATGAAAATTTGATTACAACAATGAAAATGGCTATAATTAATATTCTCAAAAGTTATAAATAAGTAATTAGAATGATTTAATAATCCAATTCAGATAATAATTATGTGTCGGGTATATTTCTCATTGATTACGCTGGGATAACGTAAACATAATATTTTCAGGTTAAAGATGATTACTTGGCATTCCTATTTACTTCTAGTACTTGTACACTTTACACATTATAATAAAAAATAAAACCTTCCGTTCAACTTCAACTACTGACATTCATTTTAACAATTAATATAATATTTTTCCAAATTTGACGCCTTTAAAAATGTGCCGCAATAAGAAACTGCTTACTATGCTTCATAGCTAATACGGCCCTGCCCGCCTGCCCTCATGTCCTGCTACCCTTCTGCCCTGTTTCGACTTGCAGGAAACACCCTCGTAAACCAAAGCAAGCAGTCGTACAAGGGAACTGCAGTTCGGGGAATGTCTGTTTAATATAGATGTTGTGGGGTGTATAGAATAAACTAGCTGTGTTACCATGTTTGTCAAGGAATTGTAAATAAATCTTTGAAATCCCTTTTGCCGTGTCGTTATTGTAAGAACTTGGTTTTTTTATTTTATCTTCACAACTTAGCGGACAGAAGCAATTTTTTGTCTTCGATAACTTCACTAGTTTTTACACCTATATGTAATAGGGCTGTTGCAAGATTTTTTATATGACTTCTAAGTACTAAATTTTAAAAGCTATTGTTCTTTAAAGAGCCTCAAATTTCAAAATATCACGAAATATCCATTAGATATTTTACAATTAATTATTGAAATTTGTATATTGTGAAAGTCACGTGATCTGAAACAGAATGTGACGTCAGAGCACATACAGTTTAACATGCGACAAACTATCCCCTACTCTTATTTATATAAATAACGTATACTGTTTTCCTATTGGCTATGAATGACGTACTGTATGAGCTCCGACGTCACAGGAGTGGGGGTTTATTTTTAATGACTATTTTTGGCGCCAATCTTTTTGTTTAATTATTTACGAAAATAACAATGAATTATTATTATTTTCTGTTACTATGAAAAATATAGCATAAACCTTCATTTAAAATACTTTTTAAAAAATGTGAAACCGGCTCATTAGATTTGGTTTCCATTATTATTCAATTTTTTATATTGTACTTCATAAAAGTTTTATTTATTGGAATAGGTAAAACATTAATATTACAACAGATTTTCTGAAAAAAAAAATTGAAAACATTTTTTGTAGCCCGTTTAAACGGCCAATTTTTACCACCAGAAAAGTGCGTCTCCCAAGGGCGTGTTTGAATTGTTGCTATGGTAATTACTGGGATAAAGTCTAAAAAACAAGCAGAAGCATTCATAGCCTACTTAGTCCCTAAATTTTATTTAAACTGGCTGATCCGTAATATGTAGAATATTAAAAAATTATAGTCGGACGTTAAACGTTGAACGCACCACGGGAGTTAAACGGACAATAATGCCTTCGATCAACGTACACTCCTCGGGCCACAGGCCCTCGGAAAGTACGCTGTTGACTTCAGGCACTATTGTCCTTATAATACCCTTGATACGTTAATTGCTACAGGTTAACAAAAAAAGTGCGTATCAAAATTTTGAGAGTTAATATTTAACAACTCATTTGACATTTCGTGTCGATACGATATTGTCAATTTAACCAACACTTAAAATTTATCTATTATCGGTGCAACTGGTCATTAATAGTATTTGTTAAACTAGAAAACACAGTTCAATATAATTTTTTTAAAGTTTATGTTATATATTTTAAAGAATATTTTATTTTCTATACGATTTGATTACATTTCAATATTAGTATTCAATGGATTTAGAGATCAAAAATAAGGTCTGCATATGCCATAAGCCTTAGATGTAGTATGGTTCCTGAAAAACGATTTTACAATTTTTATGGTTCCGTCGATGTATTATAGTGTATCAATGTTTGTTTGTTGATCAAAATCAAATAATAATTTTAATGAGGATTTTTTGTAAATAATTTACAATTTAATTTCATAGAGAGAGTCGGACAGAGAGTCAGAGAGAGAATCTAGATTTTATACAGTTTAATTTTGTTAACAAAGCACACATACAAAGTAGTGATGAATATTAATTTGTTTTCATGTTTGACTAATTTTATCAACATTAAAGATTCTAATTAAATTTACCTCAATAACTCTGTTGTGTTTAAATTACTTTTAATATCATAGAATAATTTAAATTGTTTTAAATTTTATAGTCTGGTAAAATTATATTCATTTTATTAATATTATAAACTTTTACGTTATTATTAACTTTTACTTGTATACCTAATATACAAATTTTATTTTACGAGTCTATCAAACGTACGAACGAGACGATTAGTTTTATGTTAGTTTCAAGTAAAAGCTGAAAGTTGATTGGTTATTCTTTAAACTGCTCGTAGTTTTATATTTAGGTAGTTAGGTACTTCTCTTAGAATATGTATATTTTTATCTTCATTTAAATTTATTGCTAGTAAAACTACCAATACTTTCTTACTATTTCCATTAAATATTTTAAGTATTAAGTTAACGGGAGGTAGTAAATTTATTCAAATAAATAATAGCGTCTTCTGTTCTACGTTTTTGTTTTTGGGTATAGTCCGTGGTGCCTATGTTGTATATTTAATACTTTTACATGCAGTTTTAAAAATAGTTTCAGTATTCAGTCGAAATTACGTGAAACTGTTTACATGCAATTTTCAAACAAGTCTACAGATTGATTTGGAAACAGTTTCGAAGCATGTGAATTTGGTTGATGTAAGTGAAAAATCCTCTCATTTTAAGTACATATGTATAAGTATATTACTATGTTTACATGCAGTTTTAAAAATGGTTTGAGTTTTCAGTCAAAATCAGGTGAAACTGTTTACATGAAGTTTTCAAAAAAGGTTCACAGATTGATTTGAAAACAGTTTCGATGCATGCGCATTTGATTGATGTAAGTGACAGATTCTCTTCACTCCAAAATCTCCGTTTTGCCATTATTCCAATTATTTTTTCTACTCTGTACCACTACGCACTAAAACTACACAACTGTCTATTTATTTGTAGGTAAGTAACACAAAGAGACAGGGACGCTATGCTATGTACGCAGGCGCGATATCGAAACTGAAATTTAAGTGTTTACATGAGTAGATTTGAAATTAGTTTTCAAGTCAAAGCCATCATTTACTACGTTTACATGCAGTTTTGAAAATGGTTTCAGTTTTCAGTCAAAATTATGCGAAACGATTTATATGTAATTTCCAAAACAGGTTTATAGATTGATTTGAAAACAGTTTCGGCGCTTGCGCACTTGGGTGATGTAAGTGACAGATCCTCTTCACTCCAAATTCTTCGTTTTGCCATTTTTCCAATTATTTTTCTAATTTGTACCATCACGCATTAAAATTGCACAACTGTCAGTTTATTTGTAGGTTAATAACACCAAGTAACCATTCAAGTAACACAAAGCGACAGAAACGTTATGCTATGTACGCATGCGCAATATCGAAACTGAATTTTAAGTGTTTACATGAGTAGTTTGAAACTAGTTTTCAAGTCAAACCCATGAAATTAAGTTTCGGTTTGTGAGAACTCAAAACCGTTTTGACACTGTATACATGGCGTTTTCAGAACTAAGAACGTTTTGAAAATGGTTTGAAAACTGCATGTAAACTCAGTAAAGGCCGCCACGCACTTGAGCGACGCGAAGCGAAGCGCAGCGAAGAGAAGTTTTTTCATTCAATGTATTCTTATGTGAATAGTCGTCTCGTTGCTCTGCTCTAAAGTGCGCGTATACCCATAAGAATATATTGAATGAAAAAACTTCTCTTCGCCGCGCTTCGCTTCGGTCGCTGAAGTGCGCGTTGGCCTTAAATGTTAGTTTTGGTTTTAGACACATAAAAACCATTTTGACGCTGTATACATGGCGTTTTCAAAACTAAAAAGGGTTGAAAACGGTTTGAAAACTACATGTAAACTCGGTAATAGTTTTATCATTATTCCGATTTTTTTAACTTCATACTACTAAGCATTAAATAAACTACAAACTAACAGTTTATTTGTAGATTAGTTGGTTAGTAAGACAAAGTGGCAGAAACGTTATGCTATGTACGCATGCGCAATATCGAAACTTAATTTTAAATGTTTATATGAGTAGTTTTGAAACTAGTTTTCAAGTCAAACCTAAGAATTTTACTTTTGGTTTGAGATAACGCAAAACCGCTTTGACACTGTAACTTGTGTTTTCAATACTAAAAACGTTTTGAAAACGGTTTCAAAACTGAATGCAAGCTCAATAATTTGATTTCATTCAAATTTCTATTTAGTTTTGGAGAGATTTCCAGTTTCCTAGTTCGTACATAATATTGTAAATAAGATACATATTACTAATACTCAATGATTAATACGCTACATTAGTTAATAATTTAAAGATGATAGAATTAATACAAATAATATTCAGAAATTATCGCTGATATAATTACATCAAAGTGATATATGAGTTTTGTCCATAGCTGAAAGGGGGTATGTTTGTAATATCATTAAAGTAATCGGTTGTTATTCAGTTAATTAAGTTTCGCATGGATTGTATTCTGAGGAAAACAGAACACCCTGACATTAGTAGTAGGCTCGATCTGGACTAAATTTAGTGCAGCCGCATTTGTATCGCCTCGAGAAAAAAAAAATTATTTTATGAAGCGTAATAACAAAAGTGAATTTTCAAGCTGTCTAAATTTTGAAAATTATTTCCAATTTTCAAATAACACAAAAGGTACATTTGTGGTGCATTTATTCGCCAGCAATGAATAATCGGTTTTATTTATTAATTTGATTATACTTTAATATCATTTATTGTAGACATTGAACGCGCATACTTACTATGATAGTAAAGACCTTTTAATTCTGGCTGCTGGACGAATCGGCAAACATCGGGACAATTCGTGACGAAAATTACTTCGTCTAGTGCAGGGACAAGGCGCAGGTTTTAAATAAAATATACTTGAGTAGTAGGGAGGAGTGTATACAATTCTTCGGCTATGTTCGGCTTGACTCGAATGAAAACTAATGAAATTCTTGACAAAAAGATAAGAAATTTCGTGAAAAATAAAAAAAAACTTAAAATTTGAAGGTTAAAACAAATTTAAAATACAATAATCTTTATACCAATCGAAAGATAGAGAAAAAATTTTTTTTGAAAGTAAAAAATTTCTGATGTGTCCAGCACATTACCTTCCGACAGTTCTATGTATTTTGTATAAATGTCATACAGAAAGTTCCTTGCAAAAGATTCTTTCTTGTACATTACCTAAGGCAGTTGTTTGTATTTTATACAAATTCCATATACAAAGTTTCTAGATAAAGATCATATATTTCCAGTAAAATTATAACACAAACATACTATGTCAATTGGAATTGACACTGACACCTTTCAAACAGAATTTTCTTAATATAGCAGCTGTTTCCAGACTTACAGCATATTTAATTTTTTTATAATTTTTAACTCTATATCCATTTAATATAAAGTATAAAATGCATTCAAATCGTATAGAGAATAAAATATTTTTTAATATTAAATGTAAAAAAATGATATTTAACATCGTTTTGCAAGAAAAACTGTTAAAGTCTTGAAATGAGGGTACACACACACACACACACACACACACACACACACACACACACACACACACACACACACACACACTCAACACTCACACACACACACACACACACACACACACACACACACACACACCATCGTAAAAATAGTAAAATCGTATTCTAGGGACCCTAAAACGTGCTTACCTAAAGGTGACGGAAGGTAAAAAATGGAAATTTGTGTTATACTTTGAAAATTTACCGATAGAAAAATAATTTTCGTAAACCACTAGATAGAAAATAAAATTATCTAACATATATTTGAAGCATTTTTCTCGATTACTGATATTTTAGAAATAATTTCAAAATGAAAAATCGACTATATTTATGTTTTCCGCCATTATCTAACCTATGAGATTTTTTGAGAAAACAATAGCACCACATGCCCCATTTAACCGAAGTCGTATCACTTATAGTTTCAGAAATGGTGGGTTTCAAAAACCCGGACAGCGTGAGTAAATAATTGAGCGCCCCAGCTGGAATGTTTCTAAAATAAATAAATAAATATATCATCACGGCTTATTACCCATTGCTGGGTGTGCCAATCTGCTTTGTACACAGATATCGGTAATGATGAAATATTTGCACCGTGCGGGCGCTTACCAGGCGTCACCGCACGGGCACTCAATGCTGGCGTGGAGAGTGCACCACAGGGGTCAATTTTGTGCCATGTAAAATTGGAAATATTTGGCGTCGGTCGGGATTGAACCCAGTTCCCCAGATTCGCGACCTGACACTCAGGCACGCGGTCAGGAGACCCCATGGAATGTTTCTGATTTTAGATAATTCAATATAACAAACATTTTTTAAAAAAATCATAAAAATATGATCTATTTTTGAGGGTCTAGAAGATTTAATGATTTTTCAGCTACATTGACTCGACTATCTACACTTCACGAAAAATGGTACATCAAGCATGAATAATCAAAACATAATTTAGAGCAAAGAGATAATACAACCCAATCCACTTGTCTAAATTCCCCGGGAAGCAATCTTTAATTCCATTGAACATGCTGCGTGCATGGCGAGCGCCTTGATAATGTTATATGTCTTAATGTAAAACATACACGAACACTTCTCCGTATGGGATAGGGAGCCCCTGATATTTATTACACGAAAACGCACATCCTTAAATGCCCCGCCGTGCGAAACTCTTCCAACAAGATGAAAAACGCCGCGAGTATCAAACGCGTGCCGTGCCAGTCCTACACAAATATTTTTTAACTTTTCTCGATCAACGGTCATTTGTTATTTTTTATTGTTATTATTTTTTCTAGCGTGAAATACAACCAACAGTTAATATATACCTTCGAGGCATAAGAAGTAAATTTTATGAGCGGGTAAATAAAATATTTACTCGTGGCACGACAACCTTTATAACCAAGGTGTGAAATTCTATTTAAACTACTTCGAGAGTGATTAGTCCTGAAATACCACATGCAACTTATTATTAATTTTATTATTTTTGAAATTCTGAATGATATGCGTTTTAATGTATGTTTACTAGATGCGCTAGGTGCTAGGTGTGAACAAATCTATTTCAACCTCCTTTTTACAAAGAAAATATCAAGTCAACCAATCATTTAAATTGCTTAAGACAAGAATTATCACACAAAATTTCAAGCACACAGGGCCGCGCCGTGAGGGTGGCCAGGTTGTGCCCCACATAAACGCGCCTGACTTTGAGGGGCGCCATTTCAAGACATAATAAATAATATAATAAGTAAATAATAGTAATTTTTTATAAAATGCTATTCGTAAAGACAAAATTGTTATAAAACCTACAAATTAACGTGATAGATGTGAACAATATATTTTTTAATTTCTTTGCATAAGAGCTCTGGTTATAAGTAAAATAATTACCGTATCAATTGGTTCGTTATTATTCTAGCATTGTTATATTGAAATAATAACTATGAAAATGTTGATTACAACAATGAATATATTGATTATAACTCAAGAATATTGATTACAAGAATGAATCCCACAATGAATCCAATATTTAAATCCCTATTATCATTTTGCAGAGTCAATGCATATACAATTCTGAAATCTGTTGTAAAATTGTTGATTACAACAATCGATTTTGATTATAACTTGTTGATTACAAGAATGAATCTAGGAAAATTTCATCAATATAATAAATCTAGCATTTTTTAATTACAAAAAGTATAGTTTAAACTTTAATTTGCAAATTTTATATCATGACGGGAACGGGCGCTAAAATGTAACATAGCACAAAAGCGCCTAATACCCACTGAATGGCCTTGCCCACACAAAGGCGCCTGACTTTGAGGGGCGCCGTTTCACGGCAGTAAAGTAAATAATAGTAAATTTTTATAAAATGCTCTTATTCGTAAAGACAAAATTGTTATACAACTTGCAAATTTTCGTGATAGAAGTGAACATTATATATTTTTTGTATTTGCATTATATAGTTGAGGCAGGGTAGTAGGTCATTGTTTTCACAATTAAAAAAGTATGCAAGGAGTCGTTCGTGAAAATAAATTGCAGAACTAGGCTCATAATACTACTTGTTTTACCATTTTTAGCTGTCAATAGTAATAACTATATCATCATTTGAAATTAAAAATTGATTACTTTTTTCTTTAAATTAAATAGTTACCGGTAAAATATACGAAATGTGCATTAGAAAGTGTCTGTAAAGGAAACAGGATTTACAAGCTCTCCAGGACTCGCCAACAGCTCGTACTTAAATTTGCCTATGCGTCCCGTAAGAGAAAACTTTCTGGAATTATACCGTAAATTATTACGACATTATATAAAGTAATTTGGAAAAAACCAAGATATAAACATCGAATATTAAGCTTATTTTATTTATTGAGTATGCCAACTGTATTTACAAGCATCAAACAAGTCCATTTATTGAAGTCCAAAGAAAACACGAAAAATAAAAGTATACTATGTTTGTAATTTTACAGGATCCAAACTAGTCTGGGCCCTTTTCGGACAAAAATAAAATTAGAAGTTCTAAATTTAATTAACTTTACTTTTTAAAATATCATTTCCTTTTTCATTTTTACCTCCCGCTACCATCGGTAAGGGAGGTATAGGGATCGTGCAAAAAATCGCATATCGAGATTTTAATAAATGAGCACGTTTTAAGGTCCCTAGAATCCAATTTTAACATTTTCACGATAATGTCTGTGCATTATGCATGTGTGAGTATATGTATGTGTGGATCCTCCACAATAACTCAAATACTATCATTCAGAAAATTTTGAAACCTTGTAATACGACCTTTTTCTATAATGCAAAGAGCCCATTAGATTTTGGTGTAAATCGGATAACTGGAAATGGCACTTTACTTGAAGCTAAAATAGTTTTTCTTCGAAAAATACCTTTAAATGTTATTTTTTCGAGATTAAAAATTAAATATTATTAAATTTTCTACAGATTTGTAACATATTTTATGGATAAATTTATAAAATTATCTATAATTTTAATCCCGGAGCCTACCCTTTAAACAAACAAAACTCTTTGGTTACGCACAGTTACGCAGTTATTAAAATGTATGTAACTGACAGATAAATGTCACTGGCAAAGAACTAATCATTTTAAGTTAATAATAGTAACGTTTTAAAAAGAAAAAAGTAAATAGAGCAATAGGAAAGAAAATCAATACGGTTTCCAGCATAAGTAAATATGTAGGTATGTATTATTAATGAAAATTAACGATTCGCAAAAAAGTTTAAGCTAATTCTCATTTTTGGATTAGTGAATTCTATTTTATCCCGGTATTTAAAATTTAATCTTCATTTTATTATAAAAAAAAGGTAGTTACTTGTATTTGATTAGACTATATTTTAAGAAATAAACTGCCAAAATTAGATTTAAATTCGCTAATTAAAAAATTAGGATTAGTTTAATATTTTGTAACTCGGGCGGTAAATGGCGGGAGGTATTGTGATGGCCACACCAGATTTTTATAATTTTATTTCACTGGGAAAATGCAAAAATTTTACAAAACCCAAAAGTTTAGATGTTTTTAATTAATAATGAATCCACAAAATAAAATTTCGTACAATGCAATGAATGGGTTTTGAAATGAAAGTTTTGTTTGTTACCTGATTATTTGAAATTTTCGACGTTATGTTTACGTTTTCTGGTTTTTCTCATCTAACATATAGCAATTATATTTAAATTCCGAATGAAAGAATGTCAAGTCTAAAAGTCACTACAGTAGTGTATTGTGTTTTAACACGCTTAACCGTCTCGGTCGGATAACTAAAATATGACTTTATTAAAATAACATATGGTGCTCCATTTGATGCTTAGGACGAAATATTATTCAGAGAAGTGAGTTATATAAGATGCGTTTATTCGTGAAAATTATCAGAGCGTATAACTAGATTTTCAGACTCAATGAATGTGTGACCTGTACTAGTGGAAATATCCTTCGAAAACTGCTGGATTTTCATAAAATTGAGCGCATATTTTTGGATTACTTCCATCTAATTCAACAATAAAAATATGTAAAATATATGAATCGGTCTCTGCTGATTTACTTCTTTTATTGTTTTACGTGACATGTTTCAAATATGAAATTTAATTAGAGACGGTTCAACGCACAGCATATAAAGTTACTATCCCGTTTAATATTTAAACTCTTTTATGTCCTGATTTTTTTTGGAATTCTCATTCAAGCAGTCAATCATTTTGTCAGTTATGGATGTTAGTAATTACACGTCGATCACTGAATGAAGAATGTCATACAGTAATCATTTCATGTTCTGTAAAAATGAGTCAGAAAAATTAGCAATTTTTCAGTCGTCAAAGGTGACTCAATGGTTAGTCTTTTGTTTGTGAGGTCGAAAGCTCGATTGCTGCAACCGACCAAATTAATTAATGACAGAATGACAATGTGCATCATTAAAGCAATCCTCTTCTTCTTCCTCAGTCCTGTATTGAGAAATACTTAAATCGGCGTGTCACTCCACCTGACGTTCAAGCTGTGTCATATCTATCACAAAGTAACAATACTTGATTGAAACCATATATTAAAAAAAAATCTGATGTGACCAGCACATTACCTTCCGTCTGTTATATAACGCATTTACGAAAATTCTACCGGTGAACTGTTACCGGTAAACAGCTGTTTATCAGGTTATAGCTACCGGAATCGATATTTTAAGAACGCAAGTGGTAAACAGGGTAGATCCATAACCTGTAAAAAAAAATTGAAAATTTGAAACTGGTTAGAAATTTGATATAGTTAAAAAAACTTTTAACGCGCGCGCTTCGCTTTGCATAACTACCTTTTTTTGAGATTGCACGGTAACTTTTTATCACTCGCGTTTTCGAACACAGTCAGTAGATGCGGTATCTACCGGTAGAATTTTCGTAAATATATGTATTTTCTATAAAATCCATACAGAAAGTTTCTTGCAAAAAGATCCTATATTTCGAGTAAAATTATAAAATAAGTATACTACGAATACGTCATCTTTCAATCAGAATTTTCTTAATATAGTAGCTGTTTCTAACATAGCTAGCTAATTTATGAAATTTAATTTCTTTATAATTTTATCACTCTATATCCATTTAATATGAAGTATAAAATGCAGTCAAATCGCATAGAGAATACGATGTTCTTTAATATTTATAATAACATTAAATGTGAAAAAATGATATTTAGCATCGTTTTTTCAAGAAAAACTGTTAAAATCTTCAAAGGGTGCTTCCGGTTGACCAATTATAACCAAAATCTAATCAGCTCTTCATATGGATGCAACGAAGAGGAATATGAAGGAATTATAATTTTTGGAATTGTAGTATTAGAGTTATCGCTGACGAAAATTTTGTTACACACACACACACACACACACACACACACATACACACACACATACACACACACACATACACACATATATATATATATATATATATATATATATATATATATATATATATATATATATATATATATATATATATATATATATATATATATATAGGTAGATAGATAGATATCATCGTAAAAATAGTAAAATCATATTCTAGGGACCTCAAAACGTGCTTATTCATTAAAAACTCACCACCGAATTTTTTGACCAAAGACAATACCTTCCTTACCTAAAGGTGATGGAAGGTAAAAATTAATCAATGAAGTTTTGAAAACATATGCCTGATCTCGTCTCCTACAGGAATACCAGCCTCTTTAAGATTACCCTCCCTAGAGGTGAATATTTTGGTCTTTCATTTAAAAACGGTTACACATAAAAATATGAAACTTGTAACACGAGATTTACATCATATGAGGTCATTATTTTATATTTTTTCCAGACTTTTCACCACAGTTCTTGGTTGGAATGTCATTCCAAACAATTGTTTCTATTTTACACTGTTTATACCTGATTGCTTGTGTATTGGTGTTATGATTCTACTCAGTGGCGCATTTCCGCACAGGCGCAGGAAGCGCGCGCTTGGCGGCTTCTTAAATCGACGGGTCGTCAAAATGCAGGTCTCAAAGTAAAAACTTGTTTTATTATTATTATTTTCCTAATTAAAATAATTACCGTGCGTTTTATTTAACTTGAAACATGGGATATGTCATATCCATAGTAACCAAATGACAGCAATGTATAAGAGCGTTCCATTTAAAATAGAACATAGCAAATAAAATACGTATTTCGATTTAATCATTTTATAAATGGAAAAGATTGCAAGAAATATAAACATTTAATAAATTTTCACTGTCATCCACAACCAATTCTTGATGGGTTTGAAATTGGTGCGATTTAAAATGTTCTTTCCTTAGTAAACGATGTACACTGGTTTTGCTTACGCCCGCAGCTTGCCCTATCATTTTCGTAGATAATCTATTATTATTTCGTACCAGCGTAATAATTTCCGCTATTCTCACCTCCGTTAAAACATTATTTCGTCTTGTTTTCTTTACGTGTTCACGTTTAACGCAACCATCTCTCTTAAAATCGTTAACAATTCGTGAAATAGTTGAAGCACTTTGTGTTAGTCCATTAGGATATGATTTACGAAATAAATCAGATACCTGTCTGAGATTATCGCCTGCATTATACCATTCAATTATTTGCACTTTTTCTTGATCTGTATACATTATTTTTAACTTAGAAGTAACAATACAGCCTATGTTCTATTTTAAATGGAAGGCTCTTATACATTGCTGTCATTTAGTTACTATGGAAATTGCAAATCATATGTTTCACGTTAAAAAATATTCACGGTAATAATTTATTAGTATTCTCCATATACCATGACTTCCTGCCCCGCAAATCCCCCCTTCGGCATATCTTCCGATCACAACAAGCCGCGTTGGCATAGGGAATTATAGGACATCCAGCCAGTCACTGGGTTTACGGGGTTTACGTCATCGTTTAGGGATTTTTGAAATTTTCTATACATTTTTAAATATATTGTATTAACGGTATTTTATTGGTTTTTCTATTATTATTATTATTATGTATTTGAAACCATTAATAGAAATTTTGGGGTGGATTATTCCATTCATAACTAAAATACTACTCCATTTTAAGATTATACTTACCTAAGAAGGAAAATCATTGTAAGAAAAGGTAAATATCACCAATAAATTATAAACATAACAATGACAGTGACACATCTAATATGTAAAATCTAAATCTCAGATATTTCACATTTTTTGTCCAAAATAAAATTTCGCCACAGTTAACGTAAACAGGATGAGTCATAAGGGGACGAAATGTGTTAGTAAAACAATGATGAAGCTATAAGATATACCTATCGAGGAAAGAATGAAAGAAACTATAAGTAAGACAGAGATAAATATACAATTATATGTTATTTTGCGGTTCAGAAATCAATGACCTGAAGCTTAAGTGATCTTAATCGATGATAATAACTTATTTCTCCCCGCAACAACTAAAGAATTACAGCATATCTACTTGATATAGCCTCTGCGCATGTTGAGTAAAACGTACCCACCTCGCTCGAGGTAGGTTGAAATAGTTAACTCTGTAACAGGAACATAAATTTTCAAATGCAAGTTATAGTAAAGATAAAGTTAACTCTAAAATTTCTGAACGACTGCTTTTAACTGGGAGTTAATTTCCGAACGTAGGCTTGGTGTGGTTTACGTCATATTGCATTTGCATGCCGCTCTTTTCATCTTGGTTTAAAAAATGTCAGCTTTAAAATTTAAATCCTTCATTATTTGTCATTTTCTGTAGGCTATTTTGAATTTATTAAACTAAAGAAAATATATTGGGTTAAGATATTCTGAATTACATGTTTATAAAATGTTAACCTCAATTATAATACATGAATAGATGAGTAGTCAATTTTTATTGAAAAAGAATATGTATAAGATCAACCAAAGTCTATCCAGAGCAGAAAAACCCATCTCAGTGTAAGTAAAAGGCGGGATGCTAGATTTATTTGTTTGTTGTAACTTTTACGACCACGCACTTCTATGGCCATATACTCGTACAGCTGACCTGTGCTACACAATAAAACATTGTTCCCCGGTGATCATCCATCCAAGTAATGACCGTAAACATTACTTGCATTTCATTGGCATAGCATAGGTTCACTATTCTGCTAAGCACTTCCATAGTAACAGATTGCAAATAGTTCGGAAACAGTGGTATATTTATGTCAGTAAGAATTTGTTCAAGAAGCAAGAAAATTTGTTATTTACTTGCTTTTTGTCGTAAGCTATTGACTTCATCTCTCCAAACATTTAGTTTTTACACAAATATTGTGGGGATTGGTTTCTTTGTGCCATATTTAACTTTTTAAAATTTTAATTATATTCACTACGTTCAATAATTCAAAAATTATAACGTTCTACGTAAACTGTCGCGAAATTCGAGAAGTATTAATTTCATTTTGGACAAAAAATGTGTCAAATATCTCAAATGTAGATTTGACAATTTAGATGTTCATACTTTTTAATGTCATTGTTATTTTTGTAATTTATTGGCGATATTTATCCTTTTCTACAATGATTTTCATTCTTAGGTAAAAATAATCTTAGAAATCGTAAAATGTAATAGTATTATAATTCGAAATTTACAAATTGAAAGTAAATTTTGAACAATTTTGGATTACGAAAACATGAATTTCAATCAACAAATTACACCCCGAATAGAATTAATTATGAACGTGGTGTAAAATTGAGACAATACCACAAGTGTAAACATGTAAAAATGAAAATTTTATTCCAGATACGTACCAAGTTTCAGCTTTATAGACCGTTAGAAACTCGTTTAAAAGGGTTTGTAAAAAGTTGGAACAGACAGACAGACATACTACGCAAGTTGAATAAAATACATAAATATATCACGGCTTATTACCCATTGCTGGGTGTGGCAATCTTCATTGTACACAGATATCGGTAATGATGAAATATTTGCACCATGCGGGCGCTTACCAGGCATCACCTCACGGGCACTCATTGCTGACGTGGAGAGTGCACCACTGGGGTCAATTTTGTGCCATTTAAAATTGGAAATATTTGGCGTCGGTCGGGATCGAACCCGGTTCCCCAGGTTCGCGACCTGGGACTCAGGCACACGGCCACGAGACCCTATTAATATTAATATGTTTAATTAGAATATTTAATTATTTTATTTATTTATTTAAGAAAATAGGAGAACCAACAACTCAAACTGAGACCAAATAAAGGTTCTTGCTTATTAAATACAATACTACAAATAAAATAGCAAAAAAGTAATAAAGTTAATAAAAATAAACAAAATAATTACAATAGTAAAGTTCAACGTAGAGTAGTTTTGACACACTTTTTTAAGCTATTAATAGATAAACTAATCAAGATGACTGAATTGATTGTTTTAAACTGCCATTATTCATTCTATATATGCAAGAAAATTTATAATTATTAGTGTTACTTGCAGGAAGCTTAAATAAATTATAAGTTCTTATCCATTTAGCTGGAACATTTATATGGAATAGATTAAGAATATTGTCCGAATAGGTACAACATATTATTGAAAATCTTAAAAAGGAATAACATATCAAAATAAGTTCGTCTACTTTCTAAGCTATTCAAGTTGAACATTTCTAATTTATTAATATAATTCGAACAGTTTACTCTAAATTTATAGCATAGAAGATTGATAAACTTTTTTAGAACAGTTTCAATTATATCTGTATTGTGGATTCCACACACCAGATGCAAATTCTAGCTTAGAGCGTACTAGAGAATTGTATAAACAAAAAAGTGTATCAGGGTTTTGGAAAAATTTACATTGCCTAAAAATGAAACTTAACGTACAAAATAAATCTGTACAGATTTTGTCGATATGAGTAGACGTTAATGGGTCCGTGAAGTACGCACGCCCAATTTAAGTACAAAAGATATCTTTTTTATGGAGCATTAGTATCAGATTTGTATTGTTTTGTAACACTAAAACGAATGTAGCACGTCTTATCATTTTTCAGTTATTGCGTGTGGTAAATGGCGTGCTAACTTCACACCTAGCACGCCTTTATGTAGTACTAATTATAAGAGAGATACTATAAGTTAGTATTCCATAAGTAGACTTTTGTGACGACTCTAAAAAGATATCTCCCCTCAACCTTTTTTAATTATTACATGTGGTAAATGGCGTGCTAACTTCACACATAGCACGCCTTTGAACAGTACAAATTATAAAAGATGTACTATAAGTTAGTATTCATTGAGGAGAGTTTTGTGACTATTCTAAAATTGTGTCTCCCCTAAAGCCTTTCTACTTATTGCGTGTGGTAAAAGGCGTGCTAACTTCACACCAAGCACGCCATTGTGCAGTACTAATTATAAAAGATGTACTATAAGTTAGTATTCATTGAGGAGAGTTTTGTGACGATTCTGAAAATTTAACCCCACCCACCCCTTCTTACTTATTGTGGACTGCAAAAGGCGTGCTAACTTCACACCTAGCACGCCCTTGAGCAGTACTAATGATATTTGATATACTATAAGTTAGTATTCATTGAGTAGAGTTTTGTGACGATTCTGAAAATTTAACCCCACCCACCCCTTCTTATTTATTGTGGACTGTAAAAGGCGTGCTAACTTCACATCTAGCACGCTCTTCAGCAGTACTAATGATATTTGATGTTCTATAAGTTAGTATTCAGTAAGGAGTGATTTGTAACGATTCTGATAATTTAACCCCACCCACCCCTTCTTACTTACTGCGTTTGTATAAGACGTGCTAACTTCACGCCTAGCACGCAGTACTAATTATAAAAGATTTACTATAAGTTACTATTCATTGAGGATAGTTTTGTGACTATTTTAAATATTTAGTGGGAAGTATTTCAAATAGTTTCAGGCAACTTAATACAGTTCGAAAGAGTCATAAATAAAATAAAGACATTTGGGAAAAATTTTCAAACGAACCCCCCGTGAAATTGAAAAAACGAATGTAGATACTAACTCAGTACCTCGATTTTTGAATTCTACAGGTCCAGTTAAGTTTGCATTACATTATACTGTTTTTGTCTAGATTCTAGTTCGAGAATTTCTAGTCATTTCTAACATAATTGCTATGTATATTTCTATATTAACTTATGAAAAAATAATCAATTGATATGTGTCTTATAAAAATGTCATACGTTTTATAATATGTAACATAATCAATAAATAATAATTATATTGCGTGCAATTTTAATCTCTAGTACATAATAAATTGGCGACGAAAAGAAAAACCATGAATGCAGAACAATTCAAACAATTTTTAGCTCACCAAAAGCAAAATTTTCAAACTATGATGCAACAGATATTACCAGAACAGGCCTCTAATCCTCAAGCTGTCCAGTCACCAGCTATAATGTATAATTTTGAAATTTTCGGCAAAAATAAAGAGCAGTTACAGCAATATATAGAAAGATTTGAAAATTATTTAACATTGAAAGGTAAAGGAGAGTCTGCTGCTAAATTATTATTGTTAAATAATAGTGCAGCAGAAAATTATGAACTATTAAAAATTTCTTGTGCTCCAAAAGAAATTTCAGCTTTGAAATACACGGAAGTAGTACAAATACTTAAAGATCAATTATCAGTCAAGAAAAATGTCATCGTTGAAAGACACAAGTTTTTATCAACTAAACAGGAAAATAACCAGTCCTTAAATGAGTATATTGCACAATTACGTAAATTCCTACCAAACTGTCAATTTAATTGTGAATGTGGTAAATCTGTAGCTGATTTATTTTTACAGTCACAATTTATTAGAGGAATTTACGACCAAACAATTCGTGTAAAAATTCTGGCTAAAGAAAAATTAACTTGTGTAGAAGTATTCAAAGAAGTTCAAATTTTGGAAGCCTCTAAAATTGATAATAAGGAAATATCAGGATATTTAACAACGAATATTCAATCGGATAATATCAATCGTGTCTCTAGGTCTCAATCAAGAACGAAAAACAAATATTTTAGAAGCAATCCAAATAATAAATCACAGCACAACTTAAATGGTCAAAAATGTTCAAGATCTACATTGAATTTTAAGGATTTGGGTTTGGAAGGTATTTGCATACGTTGTAGACGAAACAATCATACTATAAAAGACTGCAAAATAAAGCCGAAGAATATTAAATGTAGGTAATGTAATAAGGATGGACATCTTGAAAAACTTTGTATTCAAAAATTACTTAAAACTAAATCAACCGTCAAATGTATCGAAGATGATGTCTATATGTCAAATATTACAGAACATTGTAATAAATGTCAAATAATTAATATTTCTCAAAATCAACATTTCAAAATTATAGATACACAAAAATATTTTGCAGAAATTAAAATTAATGGTATACCTCAACTATTTGAAGTAGATTCAGGAGCAGGGCATATATTATTACCACAAAAAGATTTCAATCGTCTACAAATTAAAGAAAAACTTCGATCAACGAAAATTCGTTTGAGGTCTTACACAGAAGGAATTTTTGCCCCTGATGGTGTAACTGAAGTTCAAGTGGAATACAACAATATCAAATCAAAAGAAATTTTATTTCTAGTTCCACATCATTCCTCACCTCTTTTAGGCCGTTCCTGGATACGTCATTTAAACATCAAACTTGAAGATTTGGACAATTACAAACAGTCGTCTATTAAAGATAATTTTATATCGAATGTAAATCCATCAAATATTATAAAGGAAATATTTTCAAATTATGTAGACATCTTTGTTCCATGCATTGGTTGTACGTCGAAGTTTAAATGTTCTTTGAAGTTGATAGAAAATGCTAAACCAGTACTACATAAAGCTAGAGGAATTCCATTTTCACTTAAAAGAAAAGTAGAGGAAGAACTCAAGAATTTAGAAGAACAGGGAATAATTTCCAAGGTATACGAAAGTGATTGGGCATCACCTTTTAGACGGGGAGCCCAGCTATCAAAAGTCACGTTATAAGGTACAAAAGGTTTGACCTTGGGGTAGGGCGCGGATTGGCTCCCCATAAAAAATAATCGTGTCTTACAAGTCGGACCGGGGGCTTTACGCCATGGTAGTATTTTCAAAATTTAAAAAAGGGCCAAAAATTACGTGATGAGGTACATTCATTTTTTTGTGCCATTCAATGCGGGCTTGTGTCTAGTTTGCTAATATACCTTGTAAGACATCGAAATCGGGGGCTTTTGACATGTAAGACACGAAAGAAAATTTCAAAAAAGGCACCGAAAATTACGTGATAAGCTGCATACAAACATTTTACGGTATTTTATGCACCATTATCCAAAGAGCATGAATACACTTTGTAAGAAATAAAAATCGGAGGCTTAATGCATTTGACACCAAAAAGTCAAAATGCTGTCCAAAACTACATGATGACGTACAGTAAAACATTTTGTGTCAGTCGACGCGGGTATTTGCTTAGTTTGCTAAAATTCATTTTAAGGTATAGAAATCAGGGGCTTTTGACTTTTAAGAAACGAACCAAAATTTGAAAAATGGTTGCAAATTACGAGATAAGGTACATTCTAACTTTTTGCGGTTTTTTATGCACTATTATCCGAAGATCATGAATAGACATTTTAAGACAAAAATCGAAGGCTTTGCTAAAATTCATTTTAAGACATAGAAATCGGGGGCTTTTGACTTTTAAGACACAAAATTCATCTGAGATTTTCCTGTAATACCCAGAGATATAAGTGCGTCTTGAATACGTGCTGTTTTATGACACAAGTAAAATCTCAGATGAAATATCTACATAAGTCATTGGAACGGGTTATATGTGAAATTTATGGACAAAAAACTTGTGAAGATCTCAACAAAGCTCGTCTAAAAATCTTCAAATCTAGTATACCAAAGAGCTCAGATAAACCGTTCCAACATATCAAAATACCCTGCTTTATTTCCTCCATGTTAAAGCGTGTTTGAACAAAAATTGTCTGCAAAATGAGAAATAATGCAAGTAATACCAACACTATACCTTTAGTAACTCCAGAGAGTGGTAGGACATGGAAATCTTTACATTCCATCTTGGAATAGTAAAGACTCTCTGCCGCAGTCACTAAGCGAAATCGAAGAATGTGCAATAATCGAATCAGATGAAGAAGAAGAGGCTCAATCCGAGTTTAATGACGAATTATTCAACGATATATAATATAAATATTGATTTCATTTTTGACTTTAATAAATATCCCAGTTCTTATTTAATAAGCAGCTTTTTTAATTTCATTTTTTATAATATCCAATTTTATACCTACCCATGACTTTAAAAGTATTACCATTTGTGTTTATTTGTAATACGCAAAAAGACTATTTCGATTATTTAGAATGTATTGCGAAAATTAGGCATCAACAATTTTAATTCATCTCATATTGGGTAATTTTTTACATGAATTCTTTTTTGTTAATAGTTCATAATTTTCTGCTCCAATATTATTTAACAATAATAATTTAGCTGCAGACTCCATTTTTTTAACCTTTCAAGGTTAAATAATTTTCAAATCTTTCTATATATTGCTGGAACTGCTCTTTATTTTTGTCGAAGGTTTCAAAATTATTCATTATAGCTGGTGACTGGACAGTTTGAGGATTAGAGGCCTGTTGTGGTAATATCTATCAGGGACCGGAAACCTAAACGAACCCGAACCAAAAACCGTTCGGAACCCACCTTTTTTGTGAACCTGAACCAGAACCCGAACCACTGTTAGTTTGGTCGACATGAACCCGAACCGGAACGGAACCCACTATTTTCGGGTTCAAAAAGCCTGGTTCACTGAACCAACATGTTTTAATACGTCTGTGACACATAGTTGCAAATAGGATTAGTTTTGTACTGAAATAATTACCTTTAAACAAAACCTACATTTTTAATATTTTATTTCACTATTTGAAGATGAGGAAGATTTATTAGAAAGCTAGTGAAAGATAATGAAAAAGCCCAAGCAGACATATTAAAATCAAAATAACCCTAATTTACAAGTACGTAGTTTTTAAAAATTATGAAGGTGTCCAAAGATTTCCAAAAACTGCTAATATATTAAATTTTCGGGAGGAAGAAAAATTGTTAGACTCTGTGACGTTTGCGCAAATTGAGATATAGCAGTTAGCTACACAAGTTAGTGTGGAAATTCTTTTTGCAACTAACGAGTAATTATGTCTCAAGAAATATCAGATATTTTGTTTATCAGATTAAATGAAAATTTCTTTACAATATAAATTTATTGGTACGGGTATTTTTAATGTAAATAATTCTTTTTGTTTTTCATTTTTATTATTTATTTATATTATAGAGTAATATTATTTTGTTATTATTTAGCATATCGCCTTTTATTGACCATACTTACTTAATATTACTTTAATTTTTCGAACCCGAATCGGAACTGAACCGGTACCGGACCACCTAAAAATATTTTTTCTTCAAGCGTATTATAATATTCATATTATGCTCCTGTATACACACTATAGAAGATGTTCATTGTCTTACTAGTACAAAAATGTTGTTATTGTTGTACTAGTAAAAAAATGTTAGTGTCTTAGTTCACCGCTGGCGGCGGCAGTTGTCACAGCAATACAGATTATATTGAAAATTATTATTTGACAGTTGTATCGTTTTTGTTTTTTAGTGTACACAGCCAGCTTTGGCTGAAATTGCAAACACTACAATTAAATAATTCCAAAAAAAATGTCAAAAAATTCTTTGAAACACTTGAAGAAAAAATAGTATATGTCATTCGGAGTAGAACGCCCTTTTTGTGTTTTACCCAGCTTGCCCAGCCTCGGCTAGCGCCTCGGCCGCAATAGCTGGGTTCAACACAAAAAGACCGCTTTCTACTCCTAATAACATAATATACTATTTTCTGAAGCCGAACCGAATCTGAACCCAATTTTATTTTCAATTCTGAACCTGAACCCAAACCGAATCCATTTTTGTGCGGTTTCCGATCCCTGATATCTATTGCATCATAGTTTGAAAATTTTGCTGTTGGAGAGCTATAAATTGTTTGAATTGTTCTGCATTCATGGTTTTTCTCTTCGTCGCCAATTTATTATGTACTAGAGATTAAAATTGCACGCAATATAATTATTATTTATTGATTATGTTACATATTATAAAACGTATGACATTTTTATATGACATATATCAATTGATTATTACCTTCCGTCACCTTTAGGTAAGGAAGGTATTGTTTTTGGTCAAAAAATTCGGTGGTGAGTTTTTGATGAATAAGCACGTTAGAGGGTCCCTAGAATACGATTTTACTATTTTTATGATGATGTATGTATGTGTGTGTGTGTGTGTGGGTATGTATGTATGTATGTATGTATGTATGTATGTGTGTCCGTGTGTGTGTGTGTGTGTGTGTAACAAAATTTTCGTCTACGATAACTTCCATACTACAATTCTAAAAATTATAATTCTTTCGTATTTCTCTTCGTTACATCCATGCGAAGAGCTGATTAGATTTTGGTTAGAATTGGACAACCGGAAGTACCCTTATTTGAAGATTTTAACAGTTTTTCTTGAAAAAACTATGTTAAATATCATTTTTTCACATTTAATGTTATTATAAATATTAAAGAATATTTTATTTTCTATACGATTTGATTGCATTTTATACCTAATATTAAATGGATATAGAGTTAAAAAATTATAAAGAAATTAAATTTCATAAAGTAGCCATAGCTGTGGAAACAGCTACTATATTAAGAAAATTTTGATTGCAAGTTGTCAGTGTCAAGTGAAATTGACATAGTGCGTTTGTCTTATAATTTTACTGGAAATAGGTATAGGATCTTTTGCTTTCTGTATGGAATTTGTATAAAATACATACAACTGCTTTAAGGTAATGTACAAGAAATAATAATAATAAATCTTTTATTTCTGCAGATAGACTGTATATAGAAAACGTCATAAAATAATAATTTTCTGTATGAAATTTGCATAAAATACATGCAACTGCCGGAAGGTAATGTACAAGAAATAGAATATTTAATTTAGGAAGGAACTTTCCGTATGAAATTTGAACAAAATACATAGAACTGACGGAAGGTAATGTGCTGGCCACATCAGATTTTTTTTTAATAAGTTACTATAGAAATATACATAACAATTATGATAGAAATGACTAGAAATTCTCGAACTAGAATCTAGACAAAAACAGTATAATGTAATGCAAACTTAACTGGACCTGTAGAATTCAAAAATCGAGATACTGAGTTAGTATCTACATTCATTTTTTTTTGTTGTTGTGATATCATTTCTGGTTACAACAATCTTCAGGAATAAATGTTGCTTACATTAAATTTCACGGGGGGTTCGTTTGAAAATTTTTCCCAAATGTCTTTATTTTATTTATGACTCTTTCGAACTGTATTAAGTTGCCTGAAACTATTTGAAATACTTCCCACTAAATATTTAAAATCGTCACAAAACTATCCTCAATGAATAGTAACTTATAGTAAATCTTTTATAATTAGTACTGCGTGCTAGGCGTGAAGTTAGCACGTCTTATACAAACGCAGTAAGTAAGAAGGGGTGGGTGGGGTTAAATTATCAGAATCGTTACAAATCACTCCTTACTGAATACTAACTTATAGAACATCAAATATCATTAGTACTGCTGAAGAGCGTGCTAGATGTGAAGTTAGCACGCCTTTTACAGTCCACAATAAATAAGAAGGGGTGGGTGGGGTTAAATTTTCAGAATCGTCACAAAACTCTACTCAATGAATACTAACTTATAGTATATCAAATATCATTAGTACTGCTCAAGGGCGTGCTAGGTGTGAAGTTAGCACGCCTTTTGCAGTCCACAATAAGTAAGAAGGGGTGGGTGGGGTTAAATTTTCAGAATCGTCACAAAACTCTCCTCAATGAATACTAACTTATAGTACATCTTTTATAATTAGTACTGCACAATGGCGTGCTTGGTGTGAAGTTAGCACGCCTTTTACCACACGCAATAAGTAGAAAGGCTTTAGGGGAGACACAATTTTAGAATAGTCACAAAACTCTCCTCAATGAATACTAACTTATAGTACATCTTTTATAATTTGTACTGTTCAAAGGCGTGCTATGTGTGAAGTTAGCACGCCATTTACCACATGTAATAATTAAAAAAGGTTGAGGGGAGATATCTTTTTAGAGTCGTCACAAAAGTCTACTTATGGAATACTAACTTATAGTATCTCTCTTATAATTAGTACTACATAAAGGCGTGCTAGGTGTGAAGTTAGCACGCCATTTACCACACGCAATAACTGAAAAATGATAAGACGTGCTACATTCGTTTTAGTGTTACAAAACAATACAAATCTGATACTAATTGTTGGAGATAATAATGGAATTCAGAAGAGTATGCTTAGATAATTTGTTTATATGTACTTGTCACATATTGTTATAATCGAATTGACGTGTTACTTGTCATTGTGTATTTTACAAAGTTCTCATTAAATTAGTTATATACTTATTGCGTAGTTTTCTGTGTGTTTAACATATTATTTATCAACCATTCTAAAAGGTTATGGGCCCAGGGCACAAGAAGAATTAAGTTATAATTTACATTGTGTTCTTTGTTCTGAGTGTTACAGTAAGCACGATGGGGGACAAATATACACAAATTGAGTTATTAGATGGCGTATCTAACTATAATAATTGGAAATTTGCCATGAGAATGTGTTTAATTCATGAAGATTTGTGGTCCTGTATAGAAACACCGGTAGACGAACACGGGAAAGATGTTAAAATTGAAAATAACAAAATCCAAAAAGCCCTTGCAAAAATATGTTTACATGTAAAATCATCTTGTTACGCGCATGTGAGAGAAGCCAAGACTGCTAAAGAAGCTTGGCAGAATCTTCAAAAAGCTTATGAAGATAAAGGTCTCGTTCGAAGACTTAGTCTGTTAAGAATCCTTTTTAATCTAAAACTTGAGCATTTTAAGACAATGGAAAATTATATAACACGAATAATGAGAGTAGCTCAACAAATAGCAGACATCAGTAAACCAATAGAAGACGAATTTCTAGCTGTCTTAATGTTAAATGGTTTACCAAACACGTATGATCCTATGGTAATGGCATTGGAAAATTCTGGTACAACTTTAACCAGTGATTTGATTAAAAGCAAATTATTACAAGAAGACATTAAAAGTGAAATATCTTCTGAAGGATCTAAGGATGTGGCACTAGCTGCGAAAATGAAGAAAAGGTATGAACCTAGAAAGTTTACTTTTAAATGTTTTAGATGTCATGAAATAGGTCATAAAGCTTCACAATGTACCAAGGAAAATGAAAATCAGTATAAAGGTAGCAAAGACTACAGAAAGTCAAACGAAAAATCTAAAAATAGCAATAATAATTGGTGTATGCTTTCTGCATTGGCTACGAAGAGTGATCCTATACATTGGTATATTGACTCAGCTTGCACAGATCACATGACAGGACAAAAAGAATGTCTCGAGAATTATAAAACAGACATGATAGGACGTAACGTCATAATGGCAAATAATGAAAAACTGAAAAGTGAAGGTAAAGGTGACACATCAGTGATTATTAATCAAGGAAAAGTAAAAGTTAAGGACGTTATTTTTGTACCTGGTTTAAAACTGAATCTACTGTCAGTTCATCAAATGGTACAAAGAGGTTTACTAGTTGTTTTTTCATCGAAAGGGTGTATAATCTACGATAAAAATAAATGCACAATAAAAGGCCAGATTAAAGCTCATGCAAGTTGTTCAGGTGGTCTGTACAAATTAAATATAAATGATGATTATATGGCATTCAGAGAAAATAACGAAACGTCAGTGAATGTAACTTACCAAGCTATGAATAGAAATTACCAAAATGATGAAGAAATTTGGCATCGTCGATTAGCACATTTAAATAGAAAATCAATGTGTCTTTTAAGAGATAAGATGGCAACCGGTATTAATTTCAAAGGCCCTGGAAATCCCTGTATTCCGTGTATTAATGGAAAACAAACAAGAACCCCATTCAATAGAAATATGAAGGGTGCAAGAGCAAATGAAATATTAGAGTTAGTTCATTCTGACTTGTGTGGACCAATGAGCGTAAGTTCAAATGGTGGTGCTCGTTATATGTTCACTCTAACGGATGATTATTCAAGGAAAACATTTGGATATTTCTTGAAGAACAAGAACGAAACATTCGAAAAATTTGAGGAATGGAAAATTTTTGTGGAAAAAGAGACAGGGAAAAATCTGAAGAGTATACGAACAGACAACGGCACAGAATATGTAAATGGACAGTTTAGAGCCTATCTCAATACGCATGGCATTAAACATCAAACAAGTGCTCCTTATTCACCGGAGCAGAACGGAGTTGCAGAAAGGGCCAATAGAACTATAATAGAGAGAACAAGATCCTTATTGGATGATAGTAAATTAAGTAAAGGCTATTGGGCTGAAGCGGCAAATACTGTTATTTATTTAAAGAAACGCTCACCAACAAAAGCTGTAAGAAATAAGACCCCTGAAGAAGCATGGTCGGGAAATAAAGTAGACCTAAAACATCTGAGAGTTTTTGGATGTACAGCATACGCTCATATTCCGAAGCAGTTTAGAGGTAAGCTGGATTCAAAAAGTAAAAAACTTATCTTTATTGGTTACAGTTCTGAATCAAAAGCTTATCGCCTGACGGATGTAAGAAATCCTAAAAGGGTAATCACATCTCGTGATGTCATATTCATCGAGGATCAAGTTGGAGTTGAAACTGAAGACACTGTTCCAGAAAAAAGAAAAGTATTTTTTAAATCTGACTCTGAAGATGAATCAGAACAGATGATTGAGGAATCAGAACAGATGGTTGAGGAATCAACGATTGAAATGAATGAAGTAGAAGAAGAAATAAATTCTGATGAAAATGGAAGAACAGATGAAATCCAAAAAGACCAGATTGAAGGAAGGTATTTTTTAAGAAGTCAAATACCGAAGAGCTCTGAAAATTATTTGGTGTTTAATACGATGTGTGATGACAAAGAACCAAAAACAGTCGCAGAAGCGATGTCAAGTGCGAATTCAAAAGAATGGATAGCTGCAATGAAAGAGGAGTATCTTTCGTTCAAAGCAAATGATGCTTGGATTTTAGAAGATCTTCCTGAAGGAAAAACAGCTGTAAAATGTAAATGGATATACAAAATAAAGAAAGACTGTAATGGAAAAATAGACCGATATAAAGCTCGACTTGTAGCAAATGTCATTGTGTATTTTACAAAGTTCTCATTAAATTAGTTATATACTTATTGCGTAGTTTTCTGTGTGTTTAACATATTATTTATCAACCATTCTAAAACTAATGCTCCATAAAAAAGATATCTTTTGTACTTAAATTGGGCGTGCGTACTTCACCGACCCGACGTTAATTTAGGATCGTATACACAGTGCCGTAACTAGGGCGTGGCAAAGGTGGCGCACGCCACGGGCGCAGAGTTCTTAGGGGCGCAAAATTTTAATCATTTATATGGTTTTAGATCAAATATTTCTAAAATCTATTTTCTAAATTTAGCAAATAATTATCTACAGTCGGCAAGGTGTTTATTGTGGAAATAATTGGTGACAAGCTGGCTTAAATTTTATTCTCTTTATTGGTACCTGCAAAAGACATTCTAGTTTTGGACCCTCTAGCGACCTCGGAATTTGCCGCCATCTTGAGTCAAAGATGCAAAAAATGAGTTTAGGCCATTTTCTTAAACACAGTGGCCCAAATTTTACAAGAATACAAAATTAAAGCTCGTAATTTCCTATACATAAAAGAGTTCTTACATTTTTTTTGCTTAAGATGAACTCTCAAAGAGTTATGTTAAAAAATAGTTAACCAGAATAACAATTTATGATAGAAATATAAATTACTCAAAAAATAAACAATATTAGGTATTTAATATTTAGTATATATCTTGTTCCATTTAAGCCATTCAGTATTATAGAGAATTGGGCATAGTTTTGAACTCTCTGATTGGTTGAAATTAGAGACAAGAAACAAGTTTACCCTATGTAATTTCAGCTACTTAAAACTGGCGCGGATGCGAGCGCCATCTGCTGAATGGCTGAAATGGAACAGAGTATAGACGATTTTTCAGATGAGCGGTTACTAACAACTTAAACTTATTTGAAATTCTTCTAATATCGGTTTAGATCATTTCATCTGAAATTTCGACACGTATTAAATACGTAATATTGTATATCTGTAATCGTGTCAAAATTTTAGATGAAAATATGAGAACTAAACCGATTTACAGATGTTTTAAATTTTAGAAAATGTTCATGTAAGTTTAAGTTGTTAGTATCTCGCGAACCGCTCATCAGAAGTTTATTTTGTTTTTATTTTCTTCATATGTAGGGGCGCAAATAAAATTTTTGCCACAGGCGCTCAAAACCCGAGTTACGGCTCTGCGTATACAACACCTAAATCATTATAACAGATTTAATTTCAAGTTTCGGATTATTTACGTGGTATATATTAATAAAAACAAAGACGGATTTGTGAAAAATTCATGAATGTGACTGGGATTTAAAGCAAGGGCGCCTTCTAGTAGGACGCTCTACCAACTGAGTTATAAGATCCCCTTGAAGTCCGTAAATCTTTCACATCAAGATCTCAATGTACTCCAAAGTTGTGGAGTTTCAAACAGGATTCGTTTTTAATAGCCACCGAGTGTAAATTATATTAAGCTCCGATTCACTGGTTACTGGTTAAACAGTCTGATAACTGTCGGTCATAATAACAATGTAGCATCGAAAATTTGGCATATGAGTCATTTGTAATTTTTATAACTTATATGATATAATATCATATATAATATAATGGTTTTACAAAACCGTATTCTATTTTCTTTCACTTAAGTGTATCTTATCATAGTGTTATGGTTCTATACTAATTTGGGGTTGTTTTGAAGATCAAAGTGTCTATAAATACACAAACTATTTTGGGAATGGAAGTGTAAAAAAAAGTTTGGAAATGAACGTTATTTCTTTTCTTGTAGCAGATGGATCTACTTTCTATGAAATAAGGATTCTAAATATTCTTTCAGCAAGAGTAAAATAAAAAATTGAAATATAAAAATGGAAGTGGAAAAATAATTTGTAGCGTCAAGTATCCTGAAACACCTTTTTTACCTTTTTCTTTCTCACATGACGCGAGAGAAAAAAAATCCAAACTTTATCTCTCCCTAATTGGAAAAACGTGCAAATAAAAGCAATTGGTTAGGTGTATGATGTTTGGCCCGTGGGATTGTAGTTCCAAGGAAGCCAGTGAATTATTATTTGAGCAAATATACTCGTATTTGTTTGCTGCCGCAAAGCAATTAGTTGTCGACCGCCCGCTGCATGGCTGACAACTCGGCGGAAATCGCTGAGCCCACATTCGGCGCCACTTCAGCTGCTATAAACTTCAGTTTCAGGTTAAGTCAACCTACCTTTATTTCCCAATAACAAATAATCAAATATTTATTCTAATAACCGTTATTATATTTTGTCATATGATAATGGTATTGATGATATTTATTTATTATAATTATTTCTATATTATTTTTATTTACACATTTCTGCAATTAAGGGCAGTAGCTACAAGTGCTTCTTACCGGTTGAAATCTTCAATACTTCCGATTCCGGTAGAAAACACTTTAATCGCCGTAATACTTATTAAGTTTTTTGCGGGATCAACAAAATAAAATTTAAAGAGATTTAAAAATTATTTTTACATATTAAAAAAAATTGTTGTCATCTTGAAAGTACGCTTTGATGTTCTGATCGTTTATTTTTTATTACCTTCCGTCACCTTTAGGTAAGGAAGGTATTGTCTTTGGTCAAAAAATTCGGTGGTGAGTTTTTGATGAATAAGCACGTTTTAGGGTCCCTACAATACGATTTTACTATTTTTACGATGATGTCTATATATATATATATATATATATATATATATATATATATATATATATATATATGTGTGTGTGTGTGTGTGTGTGTGTGTGTGTGTGTGTGTGTGTGTGTGTGTGTAACAAAATTTTCGTCTACGATAACTCTAATACTACACTTCCAAAAATTATAATTCTTTCGTATTCCTCTTCGTTGCATCCATATGAAGAGCTGATTACATTTTGGTTATAATTGGTCAACCGGAAGTACCCTCATTTGAAGATTTTAACAGTTTTTCTTGAAAAAACAATGTTAAATATCATTTTTTCACATTTAATGTTATTATAAATATTAAAGAACATTGTATTCTCTATACGATTTGACTGCATTTTATACTTCATATTAAATGGATATAGAGTTATAAAATTATAAAGAAATTAAATTTCATAAATTAGCCAGCTATGCTAGAAACAACTACTATATTAAGAAAATTCTGATTGAAATATGTCAGTGTCAAGTGCAATTGACATATTCGTTGTATATTTGTAATATAATTTTACTCGAAATATAGGACCTTTTTGCTCGAAACTTTCTGTATGGCATTTGTATAAAATACATACAATTGTCGAAAGGTAATGTACATATGTGAAATTTAGAATCTTTTGCAAGGAACGTTCTGTATGGATTTTATAGAAAATATGTACGCATTTACGAAAATTCTACCGGTAGATACCGCATCTACAGACTGTGTTCAAAAACACGAGTGGTAAAACGTTACCGTGTTCGAAAATTGTTCAGTATCTACCAGACTCATGAAGAGTCTAATCTCAAAAAAAGGTAGTGATACAAAGCGAAGCGCGCTCTTAAAAGTGGAAATGTGTTGAAAGTAGGTCTCTGCTCAGTTTGTTAACTACGTGAAATTTCTACCCTGTTTTTAATTTTCAAATTTTTTCATAGGTTATAGATCTACCCTGTTTACCACTTGCGTTCTTAAAATATCGATTCCGGTAGCTATAACCTGATAAAAAGCTGTTTACCGGTAACAGTTCACCGGTAGAATTTTCGTAAATACCTCATATAACTGACGGAAGGTAATGTGCTGGCCACATCAGATTTTTTACTTCGGGCTACAATTGGGACCCGCAGAATAGCATGCGATATCAGCGGAAATTTAGGGAACTATATTAATGGCAGCCAGTAAGATATATCAAATTTGTAAACGTCAAAATTCATTGTTTCGTTTAACCTTAATTGACATTATTTGTTGCAGAAAAACTAAAAATTCAGTGAGGAATTAATTTAATGCGTTAATTATTTCATTTGAAAATTATAAACTGTTAGAGGAATGAAACTTTATTTTTTTACAACAAAATTTGATAACAATAATGAAAATCATTAACCAATACTCTATAATTGTGTGATTCAATATTCCTATTCAAAATTCAAATAGCAGTTATGTTCCGGGTACATTTCCTTGCTTACAAGCTCAAACATTATGACGGATATCAACTTCGAAAAAAAAGTTACTCGCATTTCTGAAGAGTTAGTATTTACACTAACATTATTTATATACCATGGTATATGTATGTTCTTATTCGTCTACAATTTTTAAAAAATCTAATGTGGACACCACACGACTTCCTTGTACGCAAGACCAACATGAAATATAGACCCAATTATAAAATTGCATACGTACTTGACGTAATTTGACATCAACATTATTTTTTTATTTGTTTGTACTTTTTTGTTCTAATCCATAGCAAGCTTTATTACAAAAACCTGCAGGTACACTCATAAGTTAAAGATGGGTTTTTATCAAGTTGTATTGCAGTTCAAATATTTTTAACTAAACATTTTTTTTGGGATATTGTTATTGAACAATAACTACTTTTTTACATTATATTTTGTAATATGCTGATGATGAACAACTAGGGTTCGAAACGTCCGTTTTTTTAATTATATAAAAAAAACATTCTGGATCACCAAGGCCTTGCTCATTTTTTCAACAAAAACCAAAAAGTATATAATTTTTAAATTTACATATCTCGCTTATACAAAGAGCTAATTAATAATATTGGTTGTGCTAAACGCAGAATTTAATTCTCTAAAACTATATTATTTGAAGCATTTATTTCTAAAATCAAAATAAAACCATTTTATTCAAGAAAAACTGTAAATAACTGCAGGTAATATGTCACTTCCGGTTAGCCTGTTTTAACCAAAATCTACTATGTTATTTCCATTGACATAAATTCTTATATATCAAATTTGAAAAGTTTTGGATTATATTTTAAAATAATTTTTCATTAAAATCTATTATAGGCTTCAAGTAAAGTACCACTTCTGGAAATTATGTATTGACGAAAAATGGTGGTGCACAACTAGATGTCATAATAGTCCTAAATACAAAATTTCTACTTTCAACGGCTAAACGTTTTTGAGTTATGCCAGATACGTACGTACGTACACGATGAAATTAGTCAAAATGGATTCAGAGATGGTCAAAATGGATATTTCCGTTGAAATCTGCAAACCGAAATGTTTCGCGATCATCCCAGATAGCACAAAAATATGACATGAATATGCTATGAATATTTTCTAAGAATATTTAAATATTCCAGGAATTACCTATTTATGTTCTGGAATATATAGAGAATATTCCAGGAATATGTTGATGTCTCGAAAAAAAATATTCCCTGATGATCCGCACAATATCCTATGGAATATTTCATGTATATTCTGGGAAATAAACAAACATATTCCTCATTCCTACATAATATATTCACTGGAATATTCTAGGATATTATATGGGAGATAATGAATAGTCTACACATTTATAGATATACATATATTCATTAAAAATAAAAATTACATTCGTGTTTCGTGCACTTATATAAAAAAAGTGTATTTTTTTTACTTTTCCATGGAACTTCCAGAGGTAGACATCTAAGTTCAATGTTTTTGTGGCTAATAAATATACATACATATTGAAGTAGTAGTGTCACGATCTACATACGTATATTTATATCTAAAATTGAAAAATATGTTAATACGAATTTGTATAATAATTACAGAAAGTTTACTTCACCTTCTTGAAAAATTAATTTCTCAAGATTATGTCACTAATTTTGATGGGCATTAAGTTTTTGCTCTCGGGCGAAGCCAAGATGGCCGCTAGTCTAAAATAAGGATATAAAAATTAGTGCATTCAATTATTGTCATAATAAAGTTGCCAAAGGCTATAAATATAGTAAAATAGTAAAATTACTTACTTCAGTTTCTCTTGTTCATTCAATCCTATGCCATCTTGCAGACATAAACAGTTTTTTTTTCTGTATTTGGACATGGTATAGAATACCTAATCAACAAATTATACAAACAGTTATGCAGTTTATACAGTATATATATATATATATATATATATATATATATATATATATATATATATATATATATATATATAAACGCAATGTACTATTTTTTTTTATCTTAAATTATTACTGAGTACTCAGAATGTTAGTGTCTAAATTTGTGATTTGTGCTGAGTAATCAACAAACGCTGTGGCCCGGGCGGGCTTCAGATGAAATATGAGATGCAGAAGCTACAGACTACAAACAATGGATGTTACCATAGCAACAACGAACGATACAAACAAATCGAACCAATTCAAATATGATGAAATAAACATTAAATAAATAGTAGAATAATTATTTATAGTAGTTACACAAATATTTTTAAAATTACCATGATAATAAATACTAAAATTTATATGTTTGGGTAATGTTTACAAAAATTTAATAAGCAAATAATATAAATGCCAAATAGCGATGCAGTTTATGCAGCATAATATGTAAATATAATGTACTTATGTACTTGTTTCTTATCCCAAATTATTGAAACCCTTCTAATTTGGGCTGATTAATAAACAAAAGTTACTAACGTTTAGGAGTGAGTATGCATGTATTGTTGCCTTAGCAACGACGAATGATACAAATAAACCGTACTGTAGAAAAAATGCAAATATGAGGAAATAAACATGAAAGAAATAGTAGAATAATTATTTGTTGTAGTTACACTAATATTTATAAAATTACCGTGTAAATAAAAAATAAAATTTTTATAGTTGGGTATTGTTTAAAAACGCACGCAAATTATTGTAAATCTAACAGCTTTACTTAGTTTAGCACCACTATTTCAAACCAAAACTGAAGAACTAGTCAGCATGGTGATAGATAAAAGACTATTAACGTAAATAATGTGAAATGTAACACAATAATTATGTATAAATATTAAGCCTATTTCGCATTAAGAACGCAAAAATAGCTCCAAAATAAATACTCCCTCCAACGTTGGTTTCAATATATTATGCGGAGAATATTCTCAATGATATATACTTGAAATATTCCCATATATTCTGGAATAATATAAGAATATCCTGATCATATTAAAATAAATAATCATAGAATATTCTATCTTGAATATTACAGTAATATACCAATATATTCGTAATATTCTTAGGACATTCCTGAGATATTTGGAATATAGAAGACATATATAGGACTTTCTCAGAATATTCTGAGAAGATTTGTGCTATCTGGGATAATACTTCCTTTACTGTGTACAAGGAAGTATTAAGGAAGTAAAATAGTAATTTTGCTAGAAGGTTACGCGTATATGATTTTAGCAATCGGAAAAAATTGAGATTCACTAAATTAAAATTGAAACAGCGCAAAAGGTAATTTACTGGCCAGATCAGATTTCCGTGCCTTGATTTCAATATTGAAGTACCCTTCGTTCTTCGTTCTGAAATTGGTTAGAGTGGGTAATATATTTACCATTTAGTGTTGTGATTGATTGGGTGTGCGTGGTTGCTCGGCAGTTGTAAAGCCATTGAATCGCGGCAGCGGCAGCCAAGGTGCAAGGTTCTTCCGGTCCGGACCCGGAGCCGGAGCGATAGCGTCTTCCGCGCAAGCCGAAACGCGTCCCTCGGGCGCCCTCCAGGATTTTAATCTACCGTTGGCCTCCGCCACCATCGCCGGCAGCACGGCCAAACGGTTTTAACCGTAAGTAGACCGCTGTGTATCGTTCCTGCTATAATTCTGGCGATTGTCGACTGTATCACCATCAAACGGAAATTGTTTACGGCGGGGCCCAGCCTCGGATAACTAACGGTTATGTTTATGGCGAAACAATGTAAAATTCGCCAGCGAATGTCAAGGAAAATGAGCGCAGAGATTTGTGGCGCGTGAAAAGACAATGAGACGAATACTTGAAATTTCACGCCTCGCCTCAAATCTATGGACTGCTTATTCAAGATTCCAAGCCCGATTAGCTCTATGCAAAATTTTACCTTATTGTGCTTTTTATATATTTTATCTCGGCACTGAAACCGCCAAGCCTTACAGGACCTAAAATTCATTATCCGGAAGGGAAAATTACATTGTTTATACTCTCATTAACCGTATAAATGTAATTTTGCTCGTATATTTCCATTCTTCCAACAAATGAAACTTGGCCATACTGCCATACATCTCCGTACAAAAACATTTTCCTTTCTTTAAACAATGTATCTAAAGGTGAACTAAATACTTATAAACAGTTTATATTGCTTTCATATTATGATTAAAATGAAGGCTAAATTGATAAGCCAAGCTATAATATCAATCAGAACCGGATTCTTGGGTCTGTTCTGTTTACTTCCTTGTACAAAGTAAAGGAAGTATTGTATTCGCGAAAAATTTCAGTTTTCAGATTTCAACGGAAATATCCATTTTGACCATCCCTGAATCCATTCTGACTAATTTCGTCGTGACGTCTGTACGTACCTACGTATGTATGTACGTATCTCGCATAACTCAAAAACGGTAAGCCGTAGAAAGTTGAAATTTTGTATATAACATCTAGTTGTGCACCTCCCTTTTTGGTCTTTACATAATTTCCAGAAATGGTACTTTATTTGAAGCCTATAATATATTTTAATAGAAAAACTATATTAAAATATAATCCAAAACTTTTCAAATTTGGTATATAAGAATTGGAATAATATAGCAGATTTTGGTTAAAACAGGCTAACCGGAAGTGATATATTACCTGAAGTTGTTAACAGTTTTTCTTGAATAAAATGGTTTCATTTTGATTTTAGAAATAAATGCTTCAAATAAGAGTTTTAGAGAATTCTGCGTCTAGCGCATTAAGTATTATTAAGTTAGCCCTTTGTATAAGCGAGCAGGGACCCGAACCGTAACGAAACCGTAACCGAAAACCGCACCGATATTTAACTTTTTATGAAACCGGAACCGAAAACCGAAACCTATATTTCATTTCTAAATATATGGAAACCGAAAACCGGTACGAAAAATAAATTCGTTCTGTAACCGAAAACATAACCGAACCGAAATAATATCGGTACAAAAACCGTAAATTTAAAAATAAGTATTTTTTATTAACCCACATCTTTTTCGTAGAAATACTTTGTGTATACGAGTTCATAAAAAAATAGTTCCTTATTAAAAAAATATTAAAGCATTTTACTGCATTTATCAATTATTTTTTACAATTATAATAAAAAAATACTCATTTGTTGACATTTTTCATTCAATCACCCGTTTAGTTTACGTATTACTATTGGAATAGAACTATTATTATAGCTTAAAATTAAAATATCAATAATTTACGAAGCGTATTTAATTTTTGTTGCAAAAATAAACTTAAGAACTTTAATGTGAAAACTTTAACTTATAGTTACTTTTTGAATCGCAATTTTTATTTTTAGATCACACCTTAAAATAATTACTTAGAGATTCTTTTCGAATTTTGAATTCCGAACAAGCCGCATATATCTATTAGTACTAGTTGTAAAACGTAGAATTAAAATGTTATTACATTACGAAATAGATACTAAATGTATTTCATGTTGCAAAAAATAAAAACTAAGCTAATTTTTCATTTAAACCAAAACCGAAAAGAACCGAAACCGTAACGAAAACGAAATTTATTTGTTTTTTTAACCGAAACGAAAACCGATATAATATTTTCAAAAAAACCGTAACCGATAACCAAAACCGAATTTTTATTAATATAAACACCGTTAACCGTAACCGAACCCCAAAACTTTTCGGTTCGAGTCCCTGTAAGCGAGATATGTAAATTTAAAACTTATATACTTTTTGGTTTTTGAAATGAAGCTTGCTATGGATTAAGACAAAAAATAACAAAAAAATAAAAAAATAGATGTCAAATTACGTCAAATACGTGAAATTTTATAATTGAGTCTATACTTCATATTAGTCTTGCGTACAAGGAAGTCGTATGGTGTCCACATCAGATTTTTTAGTAACTCGATTATTATTATATTATGGAAAAAAGTTTCAAACGAAGTTATTTTAAATTAAATTGTCAATCAAAGAATAAATTCAGAGTATAAGTTTTTCTACAGAATGTACCATTTTCACGCAATGATATGTATAGCTCGTCCAGCAATTATTTGAACAAATGAATTTTAAATCCTTCGTACCAACACTAATCGTTGCTGCTGTGAAAATTTTTGCATTTCACGCAAATATAGCTTCCTTTCAGTGTACATTACATGTCTATGAAAGTAGAAAATTGCTTGAAATCATTCAGATAGAGGAAATGACCGTAGTTGGACAGTAAAACTCTTATCCAAGATGTTATGCTTGCTTCAACAATAAACGTTCATTACTGAACGAGCACCTGGCAACTTGTACATTTACATTTTGGCGTTTAAGGTAAAAGTTTTACTGTCCAACTAGGGTCCTTTTCCTTATTTGAATGATTTGAAGCAATTATTAACTTTCACAGACATGTAAAGTGCACTGAAAGGAGGCTATATTTGTGTGATACGCAAAAATTTTCACAATAGCAAAAATTAGTTTTGGTACGTAGGATTTAAAAATCATTTGTTCAAATGATTGCTGGACGAACTATAACATATTTTCAAATGAAGCACCATATTTATACAAACTATTATGTTATATTATTTACCGGTTTCAGGATATTAATCTATTGTTTACATGTACAAAAGTAGGCTGATAACTAAGTAATAACTGTATCTGTATGGTAATATTATTACCATATTGACTTGTCACCAACGGTCTACAAAATTAAAATAAAAGAAAACGAAAATATAATGCTCTTCATTAATACCTACAGATAAGGTTAGTGTATCGTTCTAAATACGGTTTATTTTATTCTAAAATAACAAACATGAGGTATAAAGCACATAATTTGAATATTTGTCATATTGACATATGTCAAAAAAAAAAAATCTGTTAACCATAGCATTCTGAAAGTAGCATTAACGAGAGAATTTCAAAAAATCATATTTATTAATATAGTCTTAATTTTCTAAAACCGATAAACTATTGAACAAACCACGGATGTTATGAATCATAACAAGCCTTAGATGTCTTAAAATCCGAGCTCGTAGAGCGAGGATTTCAAATCGACATCTGCGGCAGTTATGATATACATAACATTCCTAGGTATGTTAATAGCTATAAAAAAATCAATGACGGATGAATAAAATATTATATTTTATTAAAAAAATTATTTCTGATACTTTCAGATATATAATGCTGATATAAAATTTTCAAACCGGAAATGAATACCTTTTAATAAAATCAATTGATGAAGCTGTTGGCACTCGGTGAAACAAGATTATAAAAGGAAATAAAGACACTAGGTATTGTTTCACAAATTTTAATGAAATTCCTTTATTACGTAATTTCGGCACCAATTTAATGAATGAGTACTTGGAAGTAATAAATTCTCCATTTACAGACATAGTTACTAAGGAAATTCCCTAATCCCATCCCACACTAATAGTTTATTGAACCTTCTATATATACTTTGAAAATCTGTTTTGTAAATCAGTTCATACCTTCTGATGATGGCGTGACTGCCGAAATTACGTAATAAAGGATTTTTATTAAAATTTGTGAAACAATATCTAGTGTCTTTATTTCCGAATACCGTTAAGTTCCAGAGATCTGAGATATTTGCATTCAAACTTTACCCAAAAATGGGTGGAAATACATATTTGGTTACTTCGCCATTCGATTCTATTAGCAAAATTACATACGTAAATTTTTGAACAATTCCTATATACAATTTTTAGATTAATGGAACTAAGAATGCCAAAAACCGCAAAATATCCAATGTGCCCCTTGCGATTTTTACCATTGTTAGGAATTTTAGTTTTTTGACTAATTAATTTTAGGACTAATTTGGAAAAATTGGTAAACTATGTAATTTTGCCCGTAGAATGAGAATCGAGTGGGGTAGTTGAAAAAATTATAAAGTAATAAATTTCATAAAGCAGCTAGCTATGCTATAACCATGGAAACCGCTACTATATTAAGAAAATGCTGATTGACAAAAGTCTGTGTCAAGTGCAATTGCAAGTTTGTGTTAAAATTTCACTGGAAATCTAGAATCTCTTAGGTGCTTTAAACTTTCTGTATGGATTTTGTACAAAATACATAGAACTGACAGAAGGTAATGTACTTGAAATATGGAATCTTGTGCAAGAAACTTTTTGTATTGAATTTGTACAAAATATATGGAACTGAAAAAAGGCCACATCAGATTTATTTTGTTGCAATCAATAATCTTTAAAGATATATAAATAGAAAGATATATTAAATTTACCAGATTTCTATTTTATATCGAATATTTGAATACGTAATGTTTTTTTTATTTTATTTTTGAAATAGAGTTAAAAAATATTGTTCCGTGTAATTCAATTATTAATAGTAAAATGTATCATTGTAATGTTTTTTAAATCGCTCTTCGTTCATGTAGGTAGTAATTGAAAATTTATTGAACAAAGGTAAATTTTTAAAAACCAAAATAAATACTGATAAACGTTAGTTTGAGCACTGTCTGTATAATTAAATTGAAATGTATTTATAAAATGTTAACATTTAAGTAATTAAAAACTGAATTACCATAAAGTTACCGATGTCAGTGTGCCAAATTAGAATTTAATTTGATACGTAGAAAACATTTCATGTAATCAAACACGCTAGGCTTGGAATATGTCCCAAAAACATACAACTCCACTTAGATTAGCAAATAAAATGAGCAAACACATACTACTTAGTGTAATCGCCTAACGCAATTTCATGAATTGTGTCAATAGACGAACTTCCGGCTCGTTTCATACCGAAATTACTCACGCCCCTAATGTGACATCTTCTAAACCAGGAACTCCCAAAATGTTAAGAGAAAATATTGAATATATCCAATCAAAATTCATATGTATATTTCTTATTTATATGCGAGCCCTGTTGCATATGTATTTGATCAAAGTATTTTGTGTAGAAAATTATTTTTTCAGAATTAAAATTTATTAAATACAAATTATTTATGCAACTAAGTATATTAAATACAGTGTAGTTTTAACAATTAATTAACAATATTTAATATGTATTCCAATGACAAAAACAAAATAAAGTCAACATTATATCTGGCCCATTTCAATTGGACCATAATTCGAATGCAGATTTAAATGTTTATATCTTGATCAAAACAGTGATGAGTAATTTTTTTGTTGAAATATTTATAGAGTTTGCATTAAAAAACCAAAATTAAAACTTATTGTTGACATGTCAATGCACAATTGTAAAAAAGAATGCGGAAAGTCTTTATTCTCTAATATGTGAAATTCTATTTTTGTTGCGCTTAAAACTAGGCTCTCTGGTCAAAGAATTGTAAAAAAAACTTAAGTATTCCTCAAGGACGACGAAAAACATAATTTTCAGTTTTAAAATACCGGAAATATTGAAACAATCGTTAAAACTGCACGTTTTTCGATTGTTTCGAAAAGGGATGACAGTGCTCAACGGGCACTTATTATACTCGTAGAAGATCGCCTAGTTTCTATCCCAGATTTATTTATCAAATGAGGAAATGTAACTGGTAGAACGATCTCTAAAGACACTCGCCTTAGACGTATAATAAAACTAAGATATGGGTTCTACAATTATCCTAAAACAATTTAAACTGGTAATTTTTTCATCTAGGCGATTTAAAAGTCCCTTCTCACACACAAACAAAAGCAAGCCCGATTTTTGGGCAAAAGAACACAAAGATTGAGTCCCGCCGGACTTGTTTTTGTTTTTTTTTGTGTGAGAGAATTTTTAATAATTGTGATCATATTTTTATACATAAATAATTGTACATTGGCAGGGGAGGTATAAGGATCGTGATAAAAATCGAATATCGAGATTTTGGTAAATGACCACGTTTTAAAGTCTCTAGAATCCAATTTTAACATTTTTCAATGATGCCTGTGTCCATGTGTGTGTATGTACGGATCCTCCACTCTATCTCAAATACTACCATTTACAAAAATTTTAAACCTTGTATTTTTGCCTTATTCGAATATGGAAAGAAGCCGTTAAATTTTGGTGTAAGGGCCACTTTTACAATTATTAGATAAACCTCGTATAAACGATACACCAGGTATAAAATTGGAAATTGTATTTTACAAACCTCGGATAAACCTCAGCTAGAATAAACACCAGTATATCTTATCCCATGGAAATCGGTCGTATAAACGTCGGATAACTTTATCCCTGGTTCTTATGGTTACCACGTAAACACAAACGATGTGTTGTTATTCATACGTTTGAGAGATGTCAATAAAGTATTTCATCATCACTCTCAGAACCAAAAACATCGTTTATATCATCTAAAATTGTGAAAAATGCAAATTAGAATGCAGAAATAATAACAATATTGAAGAAAAATAGTCTAACAAGAAGATAATTTTATTGTATCAATACCAACCTAAAGTGATTTAACGTAATTCCTGGTATAACTATCTGTCAGATAAAAATGCGTTGTAATAGACAGTCTTTTTTATCGAAGGTATAGTTGCTAGCTAGGATTAAGTTATACCTCCGATAGCTATACCATAGTTTATCCATCAATTGTTAAAGTGGCCCTTAGATTAGACTATATTTTCAGAAATAAACTGCCAATAGAGTAAAATTTTAGAATCCAAAAATAAGGATTAGCTTAATCTTTTTTGTGACTCGTGCTGTAAATGTTGGTATCGCTTCCCGCTAAACAATTAAAAAACTTTACATTTTGACAATTTGTATATTTGTGAATTTTGTCTGATTGTATACAATAATACATTGTATCAAACAGTGCGTTTCTAGATCTTCTAAAAGATGTGTTTGCAGTGTTTTTATAGACTCATAAAAACAAATAATAGTAAATTTTTATAAAATGCTCCTATTCGTAAAGACAAAATTATTATAAAACTTACAAATTGACGTGAAAGAAGTAAAGAATATATTTTTTAATTTGTTTGAATTAGAGCTCTAGTTAAAACTAAAAGAATTGTCGTACCAATCGGTTCGTTATTATTCTAGCATTGTTATATTGAAATAATAACTATGAAAATGTTGATTACAACAATGAATATATTTATTATTGGGATTTTCAAATAAGAAAACGCTAACTAGCGGCAAATATTAGAACTGCAAACAGTGGTACACATTTGACATTTACATGAAACTACAACTATATGACTACAAAAACTCTATTATACGTACTTGAATTATAAATAAAAAATACTAATAAATGAGAAAATAATATGAAAACTAAAGAAATACAATTGACAGAAATGCTACGTTGACACACGTCAACAAAAAGTGTACCAGTGTTTAATGCGATCAGCGCCATCTCTTGATACTTGAAAATCCCAATAACTCAAGAATATTGATTACAAGAATGAATGCGCAATGAATTCAATATTTAAATACTATCATTTTGCGAAGAATCAAATGCACATATAATTCTGAAATCTTATGTACAATTGCTGATTACAACAAACGATTTTGATTATAGCCTAATTACAAGAATGAATCTAAGAACATTTCATCAATATATTAAATCTAGCATTTTTGAAGAACAAAAAATATAGTTCAAACTTTAATTTGTAAAGTTTACATCGTGAGGGGAAGGGGCGCTTAAATATAACGCAGCACAAAGGCGTCTTATACCCACGGAGCGGCCCTGCTTGTAGAACACAAGTAAATCATTGCCCTATCCATGCTGTTATTTGTTAAACACTAGAAGAAATAATATAATATTCCGTGTTGAATTGGATATTTTCATTTTCTGTCTTTTGTTTGCTAATAAATTCTTAAACTCTCGAGACAATAATGCAACGATAGAAATGAAGAAGTTGTATTTCTCTGATTATATTTCTAAAGTAGAGTACAAGTTTAGAGTGTTTCTAATTATCTGGGTTTCTACAACGAGGAAGTTAAAAGCCCTCGTGATATCAGGAGAAAGTAGAATTTAATTGAGTGAATTCTACCTGGAAAGCTATTCTGTCTCCGAGTAAACAGGCGCCTAGATGTTGAGGCCCTCTGGTGAGGTCGTGAGGACTGTCTCCCCTCATCAGCCGGGATTGGTATTATACTTCCTGAAAATTACACAGAGGACGGGGAATTCACCGGGACAAGTCTGCCACGGACGTTCAAATTATAACTTTTTTCGCGTTTCGATTACGATTTCCTATTATGGAATGGTAATGATATCTTTTTGATTCTACTAAATTGTTTTACCGACGGAGATTAAGTGAATATTATTTAAAAAATTGTGGTCCGTGCTGCCGTAAAGATTTTCTTTTCTTAATATCTTCTCATTTCATACAAAAGATTCACGAACAGTTAACTTTATAATTTATTCCCAGGCGAAAAAATCAATTTTTAAATTTCTTTCCCTTCAAAAACATGTTTGTTTTTAATAACTTGCGTTATTATAACTCAGTAATTAATGCATTATTAATTGTTATTCATCGTCACTGGCACGACAACTTGTGTAGGGGTCAAGGCCGGTTTGTACTACTAATTTAATCAATGAAATATGCGACAATTGTTAAATTACATTTGTAACTAGTGTTGTAATGGGATTCTCCACAATTTTTAATTTTTGATTCTATGAAACTTCATCTGAATTGATAGCAGGGGCGGACTGGGATTTAAATATCAATGTGAAAAAATTTTAAACAGCCCACATAATGGGATGGCCCTTTTTAGTAGGTACCAATATTAAATGAAACAAAATTCAAACCGCACCCATGTTAAAAATATGTTTTTCTTCTAACTAACAACTTTTCTTTATTGTAATCAAAAAATTTATTCTTATAATCAAATCTTTCTTTCTATGAATCGAAGAGCTGTAAGATATACCATCTGCATTAACATTTTAAAGAATACAAAAATATTAAACTACATCAATTTATTTAACAGTCAGTCAGTTCTCAAACAGTAGAGCTCGCTAATAATTAAATTAATAAATATGTTTAAAATAATTTTTTGTGCAACCGGACGCGCAATAAGCATTTCGCAGCCGCAATACAGGCCGCGAAATTCAATTTCGCGACCGTTGTTATGGTAACGGCCGCGAAATTCATTTCGCGGCCGTTGTCATGGTAACGGCCGTGTAATTAGGTAAACAACCACTTTGACACTTGAGAATTGCATGGTTTTGTTAATCATATGTTAATCCCATAGCCACCTTGAAAGCTAACTTTCTATTTACATTGAAACTGTTTAAAATTAATAAAATTTGTAATTTCATATAGGTATTTTACGGTTGCACAAAAAATATTGTGTACAACTTGTCCGCGAAATCTTTTAGCGCCCTCGAGATTTTTCTTTCGGTATGCTAAAGAGTGATTTCGCGGCCTTGGTATACAAATAACTATTGTGGTTAATAATTAAAAATTTCAACTTGAATAATGACCAGTTTAATAAAATAATTAATAAAAAACTTCATTAATGATTAAGCATGTGTCATTCAATAAATCTTTCAATTTCATAAAAGCGCATATGTTTTTTATCTGGCGTGATATCATAAATTCAAACAAGTAGGTATTATTTAGTTCCATTCCGTTGATTTCTACGTTCTTTTATTTTGCAAATGGATTCCATTCTCAAAGAGGCAATCAATAACAGAATATTTGGAAGTAGCAGTAAGAATTTGGAATAGAGTAGACGTCTGACGCATATGTTAACGGCATTAAGTACTTGAATATTTTATAAACTAATAACTTTTATTTGAAATCCTCACTAAAGTGCACAAAAATCGGCATTAAAAGCAATCCATTATAGGACGCTTTCTGAAAATGCAGTGTTGCCAACGATATAGTAATTATTGTATACGTAAAATAATTGAAGCTGGTACACGATGTACAATAGTGAATTTATACTTAAAATGACATAAATTTATACAAAATGAACGGACTAAATAATACCAATAAATAAGTTTCAAATAAAACACAAAATTTTGAGTGTTCTTTACGAAACCTTCATTGCCCGATGTTTGCAACACTGAATAAATTCGAATGTGTAACAGACGAACTGACAGCTAGATATAACCCAAACTTATAGAAATACCATTATGTGGAATCATCCATTACAAGAAAACAAGAAATTGCTACGAGAATTCTTGAAGGGCAATCCATAGCCCCACCATCAACATCAACAGCCGATATAACACTTAATAATTTAAATAAATTACAACCCATTAATATTGCAAATAATAAAAATTGTTCTATTTCAATAAATATAAATATTTAAATAAATTGTTTCAAAGTTATAATTTTGATAATATTGAATGGCAGACAAGGCAGACAGGTATGTAAACATAACCTATAAAAATAAGTATTTCTTTCATTTTCACAAATTTTCGATTTCAAATAAAATTTAATATGCACCTCGGCACTGAAGCACCTTTTTATCACTCATGTGGTTTATTTTCCTCGGCCCTAAAGGGCCTCTGAAAATAAACTCCACATTCGTGATAAAAATAGAACTTCAGTGCCTTGATACATAAATAACTATTTTGTAACCTTTAATAGTCTCTATCTTACAGTTTGAAAGTCTAATTTTAATATAAACGACTCTTGACTCAGGTTTTAAACTCGTGAACTCTATGCTGACTTGTGATGACAAATATTATTTCGTTTTGATATTTTAAAATCTTTTCCTAGTATAAAACAAAGTCCCTGAAAGGGCTCTAAAATTAATTTTAAACTTTATTACTGGATAAATGAAGACAAATTTTATCATGTAAAAATTCTTCTTGACATCGTTACACTTTTAATTGTATTAAAATATCTTTCAGAAGTTATGAAATATTAAATAAATGCCTTGACTAAAAGACATGTTTTATTTGATATATTTTGATTGATATGTATACTAATTAAACTTGATTACAACAATAACTAAACTAAATTTCAACAATGATTGAAATTGATTACAACAATGTTCAATAAAGCTAAACGAGTAAAAAATGTAGTAGGTATGATAAACAATGGCTGAAAATCGTTTATCACGTTTTCTATCTGGGACCCTTATTATTAAATCTCTATACAAATGCATTGTAAATTGTGAATTTTCATTTTTTGCTGTTTTGAATCTCTTTAGATCGATCATGAGATTTCAGATTGTTGCGATTGCAGAACTATTATTAACTCTAAGTATCTTTTGTAAAATGCAGACAAATGTTATGTTCTTGGTTCCACAAGTAATAGAACATTTCTTAATTATTATAGAATCAGAATCCTAATTTATATGAAACAAATCTAACACAGAAAACATCTGATGATGATCGTGAAGTAATATTTGATTCCAAATTGTTACTATTGGTTCGAAGTTCTCGTCAACATTTATTGAGATTTCCTCCTACAACTTTAAACGCAAACCAAACTGAACAGTAATTAAGAATTGTATTGGTTAAAATGTAGGATAGAATAATTATGAACTTAAATTGACACAGAAATATTTAACTAACCTTGTATTTCTCCGTTGCCTGGTGAATATCTCCGTGAAGATGATGGTAACCCCAGGTCTGAATCGTTGGCTTACCAGCTCACAAAAGATAAAAGTTTAGTATAAATTAATGTTACGTTACGCTTAAAATATGCTAGCCGATTGCGAAGCACATAGGTATTATGTACGAATATCATCACCAGATGAGATAATTAAACACACGACAAAACAAATAATTTACAAAAACTTGTCATTTTAGGTTTAAATACACTGAATTCTGAATATAAACACCAGGAACGGCTTAAGAGTTACCAGAACACTTGTATTTTAAGTTTAAAAACATCGAATTGTGAAATTACACACACGAACGATTTGAGAGTTTCAAGAATACTGAATTAAACTTGTTAGATGCCGCGCGTAAGAACTGATTTGATGGTTGCAGAACAACTCACAACATTGCGCGAAAATACAAATATATAAAATAATGAAAAATTATATTTCTTTTATATTACTATCCCAAAAATTGAGTTCACGAATGAACATGGACGTTATTGTAGCTCAAGAATATAGAACAAAATAATACTAATTTTTCGATTTTTTTAGTAACGGACCCTATTCGCACAGAAAACAGCCAAATCTTTTGAAAAAAATAATTATTTGTGTACCTACTTATATCTTAATGTAATTTAAATAGGTAGCTATCATTAATGCATATGATCAGTTAATAATGATTTATGTAAATGAGCTTAGGGCTTGTGATTTATCCAATTTAGTGCCCAGTACAGGATGTCTAATTTTCGATGTTTTTTTTAAGGTATCTTGGGTAATATTAACGATAGATCAAAACCGTTTGCACATTGCAGGGTCAACTTTTCGAGAAAAGTTTAATAGTCACTACAGAAATTTTCTATCTTCTTTTGTTTCTGAGCTACAGGCAAAAACTCGTTTTTGGCTCATTTTGAAAATATATCATATCTTATGTATTGTATTGTACCGTTTTTTAGATAGAATAAAATGGCGTAATTAGAATTTTTTAAAACTTAATAATTCTCGAGATATAACACAAACTTATGATTTTTTAAATGGCAACCTATGTTGAAAATAGACTTGTCTTTTTTTCTTATTTCATAAGCTTTTTAATGATATATAACAAGTCTACATTCTTTTGTTTTAAACATGAATAAAAGATGAATTATAGATTTAATGGGGTGAAAAAATTTAAAATTAAAATTAAACGAAATGAAAAAATCTATTACAGATTATCATTTGTATATTTTTCATAAAATTTGTTTCAGTTTTACTCATTTTTTCAATTTATTTACTCCAAAAGCATATTAAATCTTTTTTTCGGAATGTATCAAAGCCAACTCTAACGTCGATAAATGGTAAGTTAACTAACCCGAAAAAAATGATTAAGAATAGAAGATCATAATTAATAGATATGGAATCAAAATAAACAAGTGATGATCTGTAATATTTTTTTGCATTTGTTTCTTAATCATTTCTAATATTTTCACCTCGATAAATTAATAATTCGTCTTTTATGCATATTTACAATAGAAGTATGTAGACTTGTTTTATATCATTAAAAAGCTTATAAAATAAGCAAAAACATGAAACTATTTTCAAAATGTAGGTTCCCATTTAAAATGTCATAAGTTTATGTTATATCTCGAGAATTATTAAGTTTTCAAAAAATCTAATTACGCCATTTTATTCTACCTAAATAACGGTAAAAAGTTTGTCAATCATGTTTCTCCTCTATCATAATAAATAAGATATGAGATATTTTTAAAATGAGTGAAATAAAAGAAGATCGAAAATTCCTGTGGTGACTGTTCAACTTTTCTCGACAAGTTGACCCTGGAATGTGCAGATAGTTTTGTTCTATCATTAATATTACTCGCTCAAAAATGAGACAACCGTACTTAAGTGCAAACGCGTCTTAAAAATTTTAAGTGATAAGCGAGATACGAAGTTCAGAATATTGCGCGTGACATTTAATATCTTCACCGGTTGTAGAGTGGGCGTCTCGTTAAACTTAGTCAGACGACCAATCAAATTGCTTAGAACATGAAATGTCTCTCGCACTTTCAGTTCCTTGTAGTTTGTGAACGTATTAATATTTACACTTATACTAATTAATACATATTTTCTTTTCATTGTCTAATAGTTAAATTTTGACTGTGGTTATTTTAAGCTACTATTGAAAGAATGGGGTCCCGTGACCGCGTGCCCGAGTGTCTAGTCGCGAATCTGGGGAACCGGGTTTGATCCCGACCGACGCCAGATATTTTAAATTTTAAATGAGTGCCCGTGAGGTGACGCCTGGTAAACGCCCGCACGGTACAAATATGTCATCATCATTACCGAAATCTGTACAAAGCAGATTGGCACACCCAGTAATGGATAATATGCCGTGATGATATATTTATTTATTTATTTATTTATTTTATTGAAAGAATCTGTCAAATAAGCCAACGGATAATCACAGTTCTCTAGTATGTTTTCTTTCCCAAAACTTGTGTTGTATAAATTCAGTGATTGGTGCAATATAAACTAAGCTTCTGTTGTATTTCACTGAAGCTCTAAATTGCTTGAAACGAAACACAGACTCAGAAGCTTAATGTGAATTTCCGCAAGCTTTACTAAACCTATCTCAGTAAACAAAAAATCTAATTACTAACATAAAAAGAATTCCTTCTCTGTATTTAGCAAAGGGAAAATGAGAAGGAATATTATGTCATTTGTGCAGGTAGGAAGAACTTTATAATTAATTTCATTTGAAAGATACAATTTCAGTTCATACATTCAGACTTTTCATTCAAAAAAAGGTATTATGCTTAATTTTGCTACGTACAGAAATAGCAACACAAATTATGGAACAAGGCTGACAAATTCATGTAGCAAATATTTGCGTAGTTAACAGCTTGTTGTTTCTGTCTAAGAACATTGATGAGTATCGTAATTTGACGGCTGGAACTGTTCGAGTATTAGCGGTTTAGTGGTTGAGACGCGGTTTGTAGTGAAGTTTATGCTCAAGCAGTGAGCTAATTGAGGGATTCGGTCATAATATTATCAAACGCAGGCATTGCAATATTGCATGAGATGTAATTTTATACAAAATTACTATGCTATCTTATAGATTTTGTTATAAATATAATAAAATCAATTTTGGAGGAATTTAAATAAAAGTACTGAAATTCTTTTCAAGATTTACATCTTTTAACATTAGATTAATTAGACAAGCCATTAAATTTTTAAAAGTAAAAGTAATAATCTCAATCATAGCGATAATTTAGTATTTAGTGCATGGCTTCCTAATTTAAATGTTATAATTTGTATCTAGTTACTTGGTTGCTTTTGTTTTGTCACCTAAGGTAAGGAAGGTATTGTCTTTGGTCAAAAAATTCGATGATGAGTTTTTAATGAATAAGCACGTTTTAGGGTCCCTAGAATACGATTTTACTATTTTTACGATGATGTCTGTATGTATGAATGGATGGTTGTATGTATTTTTTCGGATCGCATATCTCCAATACTAACTTAGCTTATACTCGTACAAGATTAAAATGACGAACGAAAATATTAACCTCCAAACTATTATTCAAACGTCAAACAGTACCGATGTTATTGCTTTCCGGTCATTCATTGGTTCGGCGTAATTTTACGTCATACATGGCGATAATTTAAATATTAAAATTTCATAAAAAAATTTCTGGCCAATTAATGAAAATTTTGCCAAAAGGAAAAATATGTGTAGCAAGTTTTTATCGTCTCTTTAAAAATATTAAATAAAAAATTCTGGTGTGTCCAACACAATACCTCCCGCCATTTACAGCCCTAGTCACAAAAAAGTTTAAGTTTTTTGGATTAGCAAATTTTACTCTAATTTTGACAGTTTATTTCTTAAAATAGAGTCTAATCTAATCCAATTAACACCTCAACAGGATTAAATCTCAATTACAGAGTGTGTTCACATTCACACACATCCATGCCCTAGTGGTATTCGAAGCCAAAGCCCCGAGGGCACTCAGGACATGAGGCGTTGCTCTAACCATTAAGCCAACACAGCTATAATAAAATGAAGATTAAATTTTAAATACAGGAATAGAATAAAATTTACTAATCTAAAAATGAGAATTAGCTTAAATATTTTTGTGAATCGCTCATTTTTATTAATCTAAATACATACGAGTATCTACATATTTACTTATGGTGGAAACTGTATTGAATTTCTTTTCTATTGTTCTATTACCTTTTTCCTTTTTAAAACGTTACTAATATTATTTTGAAATGACTAGTTCTTTGATAGTGACATTTATCTATCAGTTACATACATTTGAATAACTGCATTTTGTTTGTTTAAACCGTAGGCTCTGGAATTTAAATTATAGATAATATTATAAATTTATCCATAAAATATATAGAAATAGCATTAATGCAAATCTATAGAAAATTTAATAAGCTTTAATTTTTATAATAACATTAATCTCGAAAAAATAACATTTAAAGGTATTTTTCGAAGAAAAACTATTTTGAGCTTCTAGTAAAGTGCCATTTCCGGTTATCCGATTTTCACCAAAATCTAATGGGCTCTTTCCAATACAGAATGATAGTATTTGAGTTAGAGTGGAAGATCCACACACACATGCACACATACACACAGACATCATCGTGAAAATGTTAAAATTGGATTCTAGGGACCTTAAAACGTGGTCATTTACCAAAATCTCGATATGCGATTTTTAGCACGATCTCTATACCTCCCTTATCAAGGGTAGAGGGAGATAAAAATGGCACGCAAGTAGCCCACTCATTTATTCGTAGATGACCTTGATCGGACATCTTTGAAAAATGTAACTAAATATAAGCGAGATTGTTAAGGAAACGGGAGTGAGTCAGTTAATATGGTTATTTGGAAAGAATGTCGAGTGAATGACTTGTAAAGTATTTGTACAAAATTATGTTGGTGAAGTGGAGAGAATACGGTTCGGTGTGTAAGTCGAAAGAGAAATGAGCTTACATGAATACGATTTCAACAATAGGCAAGTCCTACAGCAAATTGAAAGACCCAGTGGACAAGAACTACAAATCAAACATGGTTTACAAAGTTCATTGTTCCTCTGATAATTGAAATGCTACAAACTGTGAATCAGTAAACATCGTAGATCATCACAAAACAACACGGCGAACAAATATCCTCTGACTGAACATTCTATTACTAAATGTATGTCTAATCTTGAGAATATCAAGATTATGGAGGAAGAACAAAATATCTTAAAATCAAACGTTTATTTCTTGAAATGCTACCTGTGAGTAGCAGGGATGATTGCAACATGAACGCAAGAACTTAATCAATGTACATTTTAGTGTATTGTAAAAATTTAAAAAGGAAAAAGCAAATTTTACGCCTTTTTTTAAATTTTAGAGACAATATTGTTTGTGAATACTAGGTATTGGTTTATCAATCGTGTCTGTAATAAACTCACAATATTTAATAAATTGCACTGATGTCACCATTTGTAAAGATGTGGGCCAAAATCCCACCGCAGCTACCAATTTGTAATACACCAGACGCTGAACCCCAAGTGTAAAAGGTCAGTCGCTGATTTACTTTTAATAAGTTACAATTTTGAATTTAGAATAAAAATTAAATATAGAATATTCATTAACTTAATTAGGATAAAATATGAGACCGTAGCCCTGGGTTTTATTGAAATAAATACAATAAGTTTTATTCTAACACACAATAAAATTAATACTGGTGACATATAATGATAGAAAATAATTATTAAACTTACAATTTAATTTTTTTCTTCTTCTTCTTCTTCTTCTTCTTCTTCTTCTTACAGGGGACCGATTTTAATTCACTTGGGGACTATTCAGAGATTGTCTTAGTTAATGACGTAATATTTATTACCATGATTTTGTTATAGGGATCTAAATAAAAAAACTGACAAAGATAGTGATTGAACAATAAAATTTTATATGAAACGTTTTTCTCAATTTCTACTAGTTACGAAGTTATTTGAAAATTAAATATTGGCCAAAGTCGTCACAACATTTAACATAGTACAATTATTTGATTTAAAAAACAAAACAAAGCCACATCTAAGATGACCTCTGAAAGGTAAATAAAAATCGCATTTTATCAAAGTAGTAACTCTTATAATTTTCGAGATAGCGGACGTAAACCCCGTAAAAACTCATTTTTCTCTGCCTCAAGCTTTTTTACTCATTTTGGTCAGTACTATATGCCTTTATTTTTTTTACAGTATTTTTGAAACATCCTGTATCAAGACAGAAAAGTAAGACTATACAAAACAATAATTAGACCACCAGTTCTATATGGCAGTCAACTATGGGTCCTACACACAGAAAATGAAAGGAAAATAGAAATATGGGAAAGGAAAATATTGAGGAAAATATATAGTGGGAAAAAAGAGGATGGAATATGGTTAAAGAGAACAAACAAGGGATTAGGAACTTTATAAGGAATCGGGAATAACAGGTGTGATTAAAGCACAACGATTAAGATGGTTAGGTCACGTGGAACCAACATAAAGTTCTGTCATATTCTACCCTGTTTATGGCAATCTAGAAAATTAAATCCCTAAAATCTGACGTCATTAACAGAGACTACATGTTTGGAAAGAAAGTCTCCAAGTGAATTAGATTTTGGTCCCCAGGACTGACACTTGAAAATTATTTATCAATTATTTATGAAAAATTTCGAATCTAGATTTTGTGATACTTGCTGAAACTAAATCTTGAAAGGTGAATCAATTAATTGTCTAATGATTGTGTCTGTGTGTGTTTTCTCTAACATTCTCTAAAGATGCACTTATAAAAGGTTTGAAGCGAGAGTGGGCGGCGCTCTGTTAGAAGATGATTTCTTCTTGATCTTTAATTTAAATTAATTATTAAAATTATAAGCGGGTTGTTACAAGTCTTTGAGTCCATATCGATGATCTCACTGATTTAAAACTTGTCCACAAGATAATTTTGGCTGCTTTATCCATAATATCTCTTTAGAATGATGACGGAGGGAGTAATTTATCTTTCGGTTGTAGTCTGTTTTGGCTGTGGCTCCAATACGGTCAAGTTATCGTCTTCAGACCGGCATATCAGTCCACATTGAGCAATGAGTGTCGTCCCTCGAGCAAACAGACAAATTGTCGCGGCCCGCGGCACAGATCTTCCTAAAAACACATGTTCCTCCCAGAACGTGATTCTACGGAATATACACAAAGGTTCTCCGTCCCTAGCCGCCGGTATATAGGCGTTGCGTGCCTCGTTTGCTGACGCGATAAGTGTAAAAGTTATCCTGAACTTTGCTGTGATTAGGCCAAGAGAAGTTTCTTGTTACCAGGGACTTAGTGTTTCACTCCCTGTAATAGGGATCTACATGTGCCTACTACATGGAAATCACTATGCCTTCGCTATCGCTATTGATCACATGCAGTTCGAGGTCATTATTGTCACCATCATGTGTTGGAGCTGACACCAATGGAAAGTGAGAAATTGGCAGGGGCGTCACTAGGTATTTTTAACAGGGAGGGCTCAACAGGGCGCACCTTTAGAACGAAATATTTTTTGACAGTTTGATTCTGCTTTTAAATTTTTTCGTGTTTAAAATATAAAAATATTTCTTTTGGAAGATTTTCAGATGTAATGAAGCGAACACAAATACTTATCTGTTCTTCTGCAGTGATGTCCCGTGGATCATCTACTATTATTGCAAAATAATCACAATTATTAATTTACGGAGTTATTTTGCGTATTATACATTTTGCACTACTCTCTATAACATGATTTTGTGACGTAGGTGAACAATAATGTGCATTTTGAGGTACATTGTAATTCTGGAGAAAAGGATCAAATTTTTTAATAACTAGAGTCTATAAAATTTGCCTTATTTGTTGAATTTTTGTTTCATTATGTCCTTGCAATGGGATAGCGTTAAATAATTTTGTCTCTTTTATAGCCTGAATGGTGCATCATTTTGATTTCTTGTAGTACCTTTCTTAAGAGGAAAGGTTACCCCTGTACTAAAAGCGAAAATTCAATTAATTGTTTCTATACTAGAACTATTAACATTTTAAAAAACTCAACATACTTCCGATATTAACCTGAATTAAAAAAAAAATATTATTGAAATCTATTAGTATTTGACTTTGATTTTAATGGCAAAACGAGAAAAATCCAGTATTAATAGATTTCAATAATTTTTATTTTAAAATGCAGGTTAGTATCGGAAGGATGCTTGTCGTGTGTTGAATGTTTTAATGCGTTAATAGTTCTAATACAGGAATAATTTATTTGAATTTTGGTTTAAAATTTAGAGCAGCGGTAACCTTTCCTCTTCGGCTAAAGTCGTAGGTACATAATCGTCTCGCTGCTTATTGCAGATAAATAAGTGCATAATAAAATAGTAAAAAAATCATATTGATTTTTAATAATTTATTTAAATAAAAACACGGAAAGGGGGCGCAAAATTAAACGGGGAGGGCGCAAGCCCCCTCAGAAATGGTCTATCGACGCCACTGGAAATTGGTTTACCGACAAAAAATATTGACTTTTATTCAATGCTGCGGGTGGAAACTGTTATTTAAGGAATTCATTTATGACAATATTTACTATAACAAATACGAGGGTCACGCTGTGAATAAGACATACGGTTTACATACAGGGTGGTGACTTGGACGACGCAGCATAGGGGTTTCTATGGTAAAAACTTAATGTGCAGTTATTTGCTTCGCTAATTATTTTAGAGCAAAATTGTATTTAGATTTTTGCTACAGAAAAAATATTGCTTCCGAATATGCTATTATTTAAAAATTTTCAATTCCGGGAACCGTAAAAATAATCGAAAACAATAATAACATTTTTGCAAAAATCATTGATGCCATGGAATAAATTTTACACAAAAACGTAAACATCTGTCACAGATTATTTACTTTTAAACATAAAAAAATTCCTTTCTCATCAAATTACTTTGTTGTATCAACTATTACATTGTTTTCGTTTAAATTTTTCTTCTATGGCCAGTGGCGTAACTAAGAGTTCGGGGGCCCGCCCGCAAAAAGTTTTTGGGGCCCGTTTTAATTGTAGCGTTTATTATGAGGAACTACATACCACAAGAACTTCTGGAAATTATGACTAGGCTTACTTTCATCTGAGTTGACATGTTAAGAAGCAAAATAACCAATATGGGAGGCCTGAAAATCCAAGATTAGGCACCTTTACATCCCACCAAAGTCAATGTATGTAATTGGTGGCACAGTCCACTGGTGAAAGTTACAGGGAATTGATTCATACATTTTTCATTCATTCTTGTATCGTAATTTAATCCCACGTTTTGGTAGTACACATTGGCCGCCAGGTGTCCTGATTTGACAGCCCCATACTTCTTTTTATGAGGTTATTTTAAAGGAAAACTCTGGATCAGTTGCAGGAAAATATTTGCTAAGGAATCGAAATTCTACCGGCCGAAATGTGATAGAAAATAAAGAGCTTGATTTTGCACAGCGGATAAGGGGCCCGTTAGCCAATATTATTTTTGGAAATTGACATTTTAAAAAAATAAAGGACTAAATAAATTTGTATGTTGCTACAAAAAAAGATTCAATTCAAAATTTCGCAGTAGTAACAAAATTATAAATCATGTAAATTGGGGCCTCTCTAGATCCGGGGGCCCGCCCGCAATACGGGCCCTGCGGGTCCGTTAAGTTACGCCACTGTCCAAGGCATCAATGATTTTTGCAACAATGTTATTATTGTTTTCGACTATTTGTACGGTTCCATAAATTGAAAAATTATAAACACTAGCATGTTCGGATGCAGAATTTTTTTCTGTCGCAAAAACCTAAATACAATTTTGCTCTAAAATAATTGGGGAAGCAAATAACTACACATTAAAATTTTACCATTGAAACCCCTATGCTGCATCGTCCAAGTCACCATCCTGTATACTTCGCTATTCTTTCATTCCATTTCCTAAAATTCTGTATACTTTTTAGAAATCAGAAACCTGATGTAGCAAAAAATCTTCAGTTGATGCTTTATTACCGTTTATTACCGCATAAATGTCTTCTAACAGCAACAATGCGGTCTCGTGGTGCACTCTCCACGCTAGCAATGAGTGCCCGTGAGGTGACGCCTGGTAAACGCCCGCAGGGTATAAATATGTCATCATCATTACCGAAATCTGTGTACAAAGCAGATTGGCATACCCAATAATGGGTAATATGCCGTGATATATTATATATTATTATACTGCATGCTTTTAAAATAATTATGAATTGCTGCATCAATATCTTTATTACATGAAGCCTTCTACCCTGACCAAAAGTCGCACATATCCAAATTATGTGAGTATAGCGAGTATTTTATTACTTTTATTCGCCAAATACTGAAGGTACACTTATTATCATGATACAGTGGCCAATTCAGAAAAACGCAAGTCATAAAGGTTGTTACAAATATAAAGATTGTTATCATAAAGACATTTATAACAATCTTTTGAGTTTGTTAATTTATAAACTACAAAATACTTGTGAATGAACCAGATTATTTGTCAATAGCTAACTTCATTATACATAAAAATCTAATCTAACCGTAACCTTATCTGTCAACGTTTTTTTTTTTAAAAAATAATGAGTTGACAAGTATAATTATAACGCAAATGTAGTGCCACAACAACTTAAGAAAAATATGATATTTATGTGTCATATTTGGAAACGTCTAAATTATTTAGAACGGGTAAACTCTTACAAATGATCCCAACGTGATTGAAACTTTATGGGAAGTTGATTGAATATTTAACAGAAAGAGCACACATTGGCACCAAAATAAATAACAGAGTTTTTAAGAATACCATAGAATAATATTTTTTTAAAGAAATATGTGTTTATGTCAAAAATAACTTTCTTCCACCGCAGTTTTTATCGATCTTGTAATCATTATTCAAGTCGAAACAAGATCTATACCTACGTATAATAAACTGATAGAAAAGCTATTAATAATAATAATAATAATAATAATAATAATAATATTTGATTGATATAATAACCTGTCACACGTCAAATATTAGAAATAACAACGTAATAACAACCATAAATACATAGTTTTAGCAATCGTTATGATAAAGACTATCAAAGCACTTTTATAGTATATAACAACCATAGTTCCAATTTCTGAAACTTTACACAGCACTTCAGGCAAACCATTTAGCTGTAAATATCTTTTATCCACCCAACTTAATTTCCTTTACTAGTTTTCTTGTATTTCTAAAGAATACTGCTTACATAACTTTTTTGTTTCGCTGCTTTTTAATTATTGCTCATGTGTCCCCATAGGATTTTTTTATTATTAAATACTGTATACCAACGGTAAACTCTAGCCATAGACGGATTATAAAAGATTAATCTAAACTTTCTTTGCACTCATAAACACATGAACCTTTTTTGAAATCATAATAAATTTGTCTTTATCTCCCTGTAACTAATAAAATAATATTAATTACGATATTGATAAACAATAAATATAAAACAGACGGGAGATCAGGCGCGGATACGTTCTAATTTTTGTTAAAAAAATTCCATGTCTTATTTCATAGATTTAACATTTTGAAAGAGACACAGTCAATAGAAAAAGATCACTCACCTTACTACATCTGATTTTCAAGATTGACTCTTTTGACATTGATCTTTTCAATTTAAACGAGCTGTCTACTTTTTGTGTAATATTGAACTGATTTGAATTTCTCTTGTCAATTTCTGCTCATCGTTCTCCTGAAGGAAACCAATTTGCAAATAAAAAAGTTCGCTCTAATAAATTCGCTATCAAACGACATGTACTCCTACCACTATAAAGCTATTTTTAAATGCGCATTTATTTATTACTTTTTAATATGTAAGCAAAAAATATGAGTTGAACAATTTATTACCATGTTCAGAATTTACTATTTAATTTTCATAATTCAAGGGTCTATTTTAAATTCATTTAATACTACTGCAGAATATGTCCGTGTACACTAATTGAATGTTCTTGTAACTATGGTATTATCTTAAATTATTTACATGAAGTACAGATTGTTTGCAAGTAGCATGTGTAATGTTCATTAAGATTATTGTTTATAAAGTAGATACTCTACACTTCAACAAATTGCTGCTATATTTCATAATGAAAGTTCTAAAATAAAAAGAGACAAATGTAATAAAATATTATTATTTTTTATTCAATTTTGACGCTTTAAAATGTCATTATTAACTCAATAGCTGAAAATATAAATAACTGTTTATTTGCTAATGAATTAAAAAAAGATTAAATCACTCTCACAGAATTTTAACTTACTCTGCAACAAATACTGCATTGAAAATAACATCAAGCACGAAAATAAAACTCACCACAGTCTTTTTTAGATATATCAGCTTTTTACCTTCCGTCACCTTTAGGTAAGGAAGGTATTGTCTTTGGTCAAAAAATTCGATGATGAGTTTTTAATCAATAAGCACGTTTTAGGGTCCCTAGAATACGAATTTACTATTTTTACGATGATGTCTGTATGTGTGTGTGTGTGTGTGGATGTGTGTGTGTGTGTGTGTGTGTGTGTGTGTGTGTGTGTGTGTGTGTGTGTGTGTGTGGGTGTGTGTGTGTGTGTGTGTGTGTGTGTGTAACAAAATTTTCGTCTGCGATAACTCTAATACTACAGTTACAAAAATGATATTTTTTTCGTATACTTCTTCGTTACATCCATATGAAGAGCTGATTAGATTTTGGTTACAATTGGTCAACCGGAAGTACCATTATTTGAAGATTTTAACAGTTTTTCTTGAAAAAACTATGTTAAATATAATTTTTTCACATTTGATGTTATTATAAATATTAAAGAATATTTTATTCTCTATACGATTTGACTGCATTTTATACTTAGTATTAAATGGATATAGAGTTAAAAAATTATAAAGAAATTAAATTTCATAAAGTAGCCATAGCTATGGAAACAGCTACTATATTAAGAAAATTCTGATTGAAAGATGTCAGTGTCAAGTGAAATTGAGATAGTGTGTTTGTCTTATAATTTTACGGGAAATATAGGATCTTTTGCTTTCTGTATAATAATAATAATAATAATTTTATTTGACTACGTTACATAACAAAAATATTAGTTTGTAGCAGGTCATAATACATATATAAAAATGTTACAAGTTTAAAATACACAATATACAGTGTCATCCTAATGAAGTTACCACGAACGGAGTATTTAGAAAATCATTAGTTGTGTAAAAGCATTCTGATAACAGATATTTCTTTATTTGATTTTTAAACTGTTGGCAATTAAGTGCTCTAATATTATTTGGAACATGGTTATATAGATTCAGATCTAAAGAGTTCCTAGCTGAACTCGCGAGTCTGAAACGAGGAACTCTAATGTCATCAGTTTGTCGTGTCACGTGCTGGTGAATGTCTTTATTTTGTTTGTATAAATGTCTGTTTTGGTGAATTTCTATTAACGATAAGTATATATATAAAGTAGGTAGTGGCATAATGCCTAATTTTATTAAATAAGGACGACAGTGTTCATTCTGTTTAGCGTTAACAATCAATCTTACAATTTTTTTTTTTGTAATCTAAAGACTTTAATTGTGAGTAGAATTTCCCCATATGGTTACCGCGTACGACAAGTGACTATGGAAAAGTCCGAAATATATATTTATGAGACTTTGAATGTTTAAATATTTTTTCAAATTTCTGAAGAGGTATATAATGGAAGAACGAGTTTTACACAATTTTTCAACATGTACAGACCAGTTCATAGGGCAGCTAATATGCAACCCCAGAAGTTTAACAGAATTTCTTTGGTCGTTATTAGGATTTGGAGATAAAATTAGTCTTTGTGTTTTTTCTCGATTTAGTTTAAGGTTATTTAAGGCAAACCAAATTTCCGCATCGTTTTCGATGGCGGTCATTTGTGTTTGGAGATTATCAATACTTTTATCAGAGGCTATTAAGGTAGTGTCATCTGCAAACAAGATACATTTTCGGGGATACATGTAATCAAAAAAGTCATTTATATAAATATTAAATAATAAGGGACCTAAAATAGACCCCTGTGGAACTCCATGTTCATTTGGGAGACAGTCAGAGAATGAATGATGTAAGTATACACATTGTAGTCGATCTTGAAGATAAGATTTTAAAAGCATAAGTGGTATGCCTCTGATTCCATAGAATTCTAGTTTTCCAACCAACATGGTATGGGAAACGCAATCGAACGCCTTGGATAGGTCGCATAGTGTAATAGCAGTTAGTTTATGGTTCTCAAATCCCTCAACGATCTCTGCAGTTACTTTAGCTAGAGCTTTAGATGTTGAACATGATTTGCGGAAACCGTACTGACAGGGATTAAGTATAGAGAATTTGTCAATATATGAATCAAGTCTTTTTTTTATTAATGCTTCAAATATTTTACCGATTATAGGCAGTATGGATATTGGACGATAATTATCTAGCGACGATGTATTACCCTTTTTATGTATAGGTATGACTTTCGCAACTTTAAATGCATTCGGAAAGATCCCCTCGTCTATACATTTATTAAGAAGACTAGTCAATGGTAATGATATAATGTCGACAACGGATTTAATAATTCTGCTATTTAATTCATAGATATCTGGGCAAGATGAGTCATTTATGTTAAGTATGGTAAATGTAACTTCGTCCTCAGTAACATGTTCCATAAAAAATGAATTTGGTTGCGGAATAATGCTTTGAAGTGTAACATTATTATCTGAACCGGTATTAGGGAGCGAGTTTAAAGTATTTAAACCAACTTCACTGAAAAATTTGTTAATATCGTTACCAGAAAAATTAGGAGTTTTATTGTTACTCGTCTTATTTCTCTCGTGATTAACAAATTTCCAACAGTCCCTTAATTTATTACTGGAATTACTGAGAAAACTTTCGTATGCCATTTTTTTGGCAACTAAAATTTTCTCGGTATATATAGAGCGCAGCTTTTTAAATATGGTGAAATGTTCCGGTGAACGAGTGACATTGAAAATATGCTTAGTTATAGATAACGTGTCTCTAATTTTACGTATATTATCATTAAACCAAGTAAAGGGCATAGCAGAGGGCTGGTATTTTTTCAGTGGAAAGTTAGAACATACCATATTTTTTAAAGTTGACACGAGCTTATTTGCTAACTCGTTGGCATCAGCGTCCGCTTGGTAAAATAGGGACCAGTCAACACTACTGAGTGAATTTCTGAATTTTTGTAATCCTTGTGTTGTGATAGATCTTTTCATATTCAAAACTGGCAAAGTACTGGAGCTTGATGACTCTGTAAGAGTAAAAGATACGCCACTGTGGTCAGACAAACCAGGATCAATTGCTTTAGAGGTGTAAGAATCTGGCGAAAGATTTGTTAGTATATTATCTATACATGATGCGGACTTTTTTGTGATTCGTGTATAGTCTGAAATAGTGAAATGAATATTAAAAGAATTAATCAGTGTTAACATTTCTTTAGTCGTTGCATTGTTATTTAAGAAATGAATATTAAAATCTCCTAGAATAATGATATTTGTAAGATTGTTTGTTAAATGTATTAACAATTGTTCTAATTTATTAAAAAATATACGCACGTCACCAGAACTCGACGAACGATAAGCCGTTATGACTGCTATTTTTGATTCATGAAATACAACGCCGCAGAATTCAGCATGAAACTTTATACAAAATTTAGCTAAATTCAAAGGTTTATGTTTTAAATGATTTTTTATAAATATACAAACCCCACCGTGTTCCTTATTATATTCTCTACAGTAACTATTGGCTAAGATATAATTTGGAATATTTATTGTACTGAGATTCGAGTTATTTAGCCAGTGCTCGGCCAGGCAAAGTATGTCACTATTGTCAGACTCTAAAAATAAACATATTTCGTCAACTTTATTAGACAGACGCTGTATATTTACAAAGAATATAAATATATTTTTACGTATTTTATTATTTTTGTCTTCTGTCATCATTTGAGGAAAGTTAGGTTGGATTTTTGACTTGGTGTTCTCCGTATTTCCGAAAAAACCGAAATCTTTGAATACATAATCCTGATGGCCAAAATTCTGGTTTGTTTACGTCCTCAAGTATATCTCTATCCAGGCCTACTTTAAATGATTTATTGGTACTTTTATTTGTGTGATGTTTTGATATTTCTTCCACAGTAAACTCTTTATTGGGGATTTTTTTCATTAAATAATTTGTTAAGACCTGCGTAGTAGTTGTGCTCGCTGCTCGGCCAACATATAGCCAGGCCTTTTTATCAGCGGCTCTCAAACCATCTTGATGGTTGACTGAGGCGGATCCTTCAAATCTTATTGATACATTCTTCTTATTACCGCTTTTAATAATTAAGCTGTCAACACATGTGTCACTACCAATTATTGCGTTTGTATTATTATTTATTTTTGCATTTAGGTTAGTTGTACTTTGTTTATTTTCAATTGCGGTGCTTTTGGTTTCTACAGTCGAATTTTTGGCACTGCTGTTTACTTGTTTAGAATTATTTATTACCAATTTTGGCACGTCAATTGAACTGTTAGTATGTGAAGAAACATTAGAGGACACTACATGTTTAAAATTATGTGTTTTTGTTGAACCATGCGTATTTTTAGTTTTATCTTTTGCAGGAGTCAGTAGAGTTATGATTAAGGCTTGATCTATAGTCCTTTGTTCTAAATGGTAATTGAGTTTTTCTAGTATTAGGCACTTTTCACTCACATTTAAACAGTTTTTATTGTCACATTTGAGGTTATCACTTGCATCTACGAAAACAATATTTTTATCGTCCTCCTTGTAGGTAGAAGTTCTATTATTAAAGGTTTTTAGTATCTCGTTTTCACAGTATTGCGTTGGTAACTCATTGGTGATTATTAAGTCTATTAGTTCACTTTTTTTTAGTTTGTTTAGTTCAGCAATTATTGCACTTGTCGTTTGAGCCGCCATTACGTTATCGTATATAGAATTTGTATAAAATACATACAACTGCTTTAAGGTAATGTACAAGAAATAATAATAATAATAATAATAATAATAATAATAATAATAATAATAAATCTTTTATTTCTGCAGATACATTACACTGTATATAGAAAACGTCACAAAATAATAATTTTCAGTATGAAATTTGCATTAAATACATGCAACTGCCGGAAGGTAATGTACAAGAAATAAAATATTTAATTTAGCAAGGAACTTTCTGTATGAAATTTGTACAAAATACATAGAACTGACGGAAGGTAATGTGCTGGCCACATCAGATTTTTTTTATTATTTTTCACGACACAAATGACAAAATAAAGCTTGTCTATAATTTATAAATAAAGGCGACCTCTATCAGCGATGATTGTCATACCCTGTTTACTAATTGATTAGTTTTTACCTTCCGTCACCTTTAGGTAAGGAAGGTAGGTATTGTCTTTGGTCAAAAAAATCGATGCCAAGTTTTTAATGAATAAGCACGTTTCAGAGTCCCCAGAATACGATTTTACTATTTTTACGATGATGTCTGTAAATTAAAAACTATTTATTTATAAAAAAACTGATAGAAGTTAATTTTCTTAAAACATAATATTTATCAAATTTTATTTAGCCAAAGGCTTGAAGCTAGTAATCTTATGTATGGATGGTTGTACATGTATACTATTATTCACAAAAGATGACTATTCAAGGTCATTTGTTCGAAGAAAGAATACGCATCACTTTACAGCAGTAGTTTAGCAACATTTTGTATTAGAAAGAGAAAGATTATTTGACCTATGTCTACTTAATTTATGTGGTGTGACAGATATACGTAAATAGTGGCATTATTTTCTGACACACTATAATTAATAATGAGGTATGTCGTAGATTTACAGATACCTAATTATCTACTGCACTGCCCTCTGTGCTAATATTTACCCAGTGGCGTTGACGTTTAAATCAAATTATTATTCCTTGGATTATAGGTAAGTCCATGTTTTTGAATTTTCAAAAACATAAGTGAAGAACATAAATCTTTCAGAAAGGCATTATTTAGAAAGAAACATAATTTTCATATAAATTACTCTTATTTTTTTAGTTAAAATGTGTCCATAAATATTTCATGTTGCACGCCTATGCATACGAAATGCAATGAAGTTATCTGCAAGTAATATTATATCAGACGGCTCACAAAGGACCTTGAATCGTCATCTTTCGTGATTAACAGTTTATGTATGTATGTATGTATGTATGTATGTATGTATGTATGTGTGACGGTTCTTTCGGATCGCAACTCCTATACCACCTTTCCAAAAATTATAATTTTTTCGTATTTCTCTTCTTTACATCCAAATGAAGAGCTGATTAGATTTTGGTTATAATTGGTCGACCGGAAGTACCCTAATTTAAAGATTTTGACAGTTTTTCTATATTTAATCTCATTATATATATATTGAAGAATATTTTATTTTCTATAAGATTGATTACATTTTATACTTTATATTCAATAGATATAGAATTAAAAAATTATAAAGAAATTAAATTTCATAAAACAGCCAGCTTTGCTATAAACATGGAAACATCTACTATATTAAGAAGTGTCAAGTGCAATTGACAGTAGGTTTATGTTATAATTTTGCTGGAAATATAGAAACTTTCTTTATGGAATTTGTACAAAATACATAGAACTGACTTAAGGTAATGTACTGGAAATATTTAATTTTTTGCAAGAAACTTTCTGTGTGGAATTTGTACAAAGTACATCGAACTGACGGAAGGTAATGTGCTGGCCTCATCAGATTTATTATATTGTTAAAATTATTAGTAATTTACATTGCAAGACCGTTACTCAGAACTTTACGGGCGTGCACGGTACCTAACGAGCGAGAGAAGCGAGTTTGTTATCCGTGCGAGCACGTAAATTTCGGGTAACGGTTGAGCATTGTACAATTGAATCTTAAATAATTTGAAAAAAAGTATTGGAACCTACAACACAATACATTAAACTATTTGATCGAAATAGTCTTTGGAAACATATGGCGAAGCAAAATAGTGATTAAATAAATCTGTATACGTTTCTATGGTTTTAACAGCCCGTAAATTTTTTGCCATTAGAGACAGAGCTGTGTAATAAGACGTTTACGTTACACTGAATGACTGAATCGTATCGAATTTCCTACACTAAAAATATATTTTCCTTATTTCACGTTTAGAAAATCGATTTTGGATTTTTTAAACTGTAGTTGATAACTTAGTTTAAGTGGGGCTTCTAAGCACTCACTTTGTGTAACTCGCCTACGGCTCGATTACAATAATAGTCATTGTAAAACTTATTTTTTAATATACTATTTTATTATTGTTGATTTTTACTAATGTTTCATTTTTATTCCAGGTAAGTGCAACCAATATCTTTTCTGCTGTTGAATGCAGCTTTGCCACCGTCATTAGCATTCGTAAGTTTAGAGTATGCAACAAATTCTCAGCATAAATACGGTGCGTATAAAACACTCGACCGTCTTGGAATAAGCAGTTTTATCTCTCGAACGCTATAATTTATTTGCGACATTATTTAGAGTTTACAAGTAGGGCGTCAAGTGCCCACAATCCAAATAGATAGCAGCGAGTGTAAAGTAGTGCTTCGTAGTGACGGTGACAGGCGGTTAGGTGTTTAACGTACACAGCTTCAGCAACTACAGCTCCAGTATTTCCTACTACAGTGTGGAGAGCAAAATAAACCAACTTGCGCTGGTCAGCACTCACAATTTCAAACTTTCCACTTGTTTTCTTTTTAGTTAATAAACTTTCAGCTTAGTGCCTCTTTTCGGAAAATATCGTTCAGCAGGGAACGTAATTCAACTAACTCGCCCTCTTTAATAACGGATACTTTTTATCTATTTTTTTTTATCTCGGTAAATATAATCCAGTTTGAGGTTATACAATTTTCCTGTTAGATAACTATAGACGCAAGTCGCGTACACTACTAATTTTAAAGAAATTTCATTTAGGAATTCTCCCAAGACTTAATAGATTGTTATGAAGTTAACTTATTGTTGTGAGAATTCTTCGACTGGATGAGTACATGATTGGGAATATAGAAGACAGTCTTGAAAATTGCTGAATATGTATTTATTACAAATCCAACACTTTAGCAGTCAATCTATGGAAAGCCGTTTTACTTTTAACTATATTTGAGTTTTATTTCTAAAACAAATTCACATATTCAAAATATAATCTGAGATATCGCAAATTAAATTTGAGATATCTTTAATTGAATTTTAGATATCTACAAATGAATTAGAGATATCTCTAATTCATTGATTTAGATATATCTAACATTCAATTTGAGTTTAGAAATATCTCTAATTCATTGATTTAGACATATCTAAAATACAATTTGAGATATCTCTAATTCATTTGCAGATATCTTAAATTTAATTTTTGATATACAAAGTTCATTTAAAGATATCTACAATTGAATTAGAGATGTCTCCAATTCAATTTCAGATATCTTAAATTTAAATAAGACTATGTCCCACAAGAACAATGTTAGATCACTAGCGAATTAAGGATGTGATATCCTTAATTCGCTAGGGATATCACTAGATGAATTACAGATATCAGTAAAAGAATTAAGAATATCTCTAAATGAATTTCAGATATCACTGAGCAAATTAAAAATAACACTAAATAAAATATGGACATGTATTTTTATTTTAAAAGTTTCATATTCAAAATTCGTTTAGTAGTATTCTTAATTTATCTAGTGATACCTATACAAAATTCGAAGAACATCGCGAAAGGAATTATGGATATTACTGAGTTAGATATATCACTGAACGAATTTTGGATATGTTACTTTAAAAATAAAAATACATATCCATAATTACATACATATACATAAAATCACGTATTTCCCACTTAGTGGGTTAGCACAAACGCAAAAGAATAATAATAACATCAACCACCAATTCATTGAATTCGAGATATCTTAAAATTATTTGCAGATATCTAAATTTATATTAGAGATGTCTTAAATTTAATTCGTGATATCTTAAATTTTATTATGGATATAAGAATTTGTTTTAAGAATAAAAATCAAATTTAATTAAAAAGTTGCCTTCCTCAGGGAAATGTAAAATTTAATGTGAAAATTTAAAAAAATAAATCAGTTACATCTGTAAGGTCCACTTTTACAATTGACGGATAAACTATGGTATAGCTATCGGAGGTATAACGTTATCCTAGTAATTATACCTTTGATAAACAAGACTGTTTTTACTTCCTTGTACAAAGTAAAGGAAGTTTTGTATTCGCGAAAAATTTCGGTTTCCAGATTTCAACGGAAATATCCATTTTGGCCATCCCTGAATCCATTCTGACTAATTTCGTCGTGACGTCTGTACGTACGTACGTATCTCGCATAACTCAAAAACGGTAAGCCGTAGAAAGTTGAAATTTTGTATTTAGGACTTCTATAACATCTAGTTGAGCACCTCCCTTTTTGGTCATTACATAATTTCCAGAAAAAGTACTTTATTTGAAGCCTATAATAGATTTTAATGAAAAACTATATTAAAATATAATCCAAAACTTTTCAAATTTAGTATATAAGACTTTTATATCAATTGGAATAACATAGCAGAATTTGGTTAAAACAGGCTAACCGGAAGTGATATATTACCTGAAGTTGTTAACAGTTTTTCTTGAATAAAATGGTTTCATTTTGATTTTAGAAATAAATGCTTCAAATAAGAGTTTTAGAGAATTAAATTCTGCGTCTAGCACATCAAGTATTATTAAATTAGCCCTTTGTATAAGCGAGATATATAAATTTAAAACTTATATACTTTTTGGTTTTTGTAATGAAGCTTGCTATGGATTAGGACAAAAAATAACAAAAAAATCTGATGTGGCCAGCACATTACCTTCCGTCAGTTCGTGCGTCAGTTGTATGTATTTTGCAGAAATGTCATACAGAAAGTTCCTTGCAAAAGATTCTATTTCTTGTACATTACCTTAAGGCAGCTGTAGGTATGTATTTTCTACAAATTCCATACAGAACAAAAGATCCTATATTTCCAGTAGTAAAATTATAACACAAACATACTGTCAACTGCACTTGACATTGACACCTTTCAATCAGAATTTTCTTAATATAGCAGCTGTTTCCAGAGTTATAACATAGCTGACTAATAAATATGATATTTAATTTCTTTATAATTTTTTAACTCTATATCCATTTAATATGAAGTATAAAATGCATTCAAATCGTATAGAGAATAAAATATTCTTTAATATGTATAATTACATTAAATGTGAAAAAATGATATTTAACATCGTTTTTTCAAGAAAACTGTTAAAATCTTCAAATGAGGGTACTTCCGGTTGACCAATTCTAACGAAAATCTAATCAGCTCTTCACATGGATATAACGAAGAGGAATTTGAAAGAATTATAATTTTTGGAATTGTAGTATTGGAGTTATCGCATTAGAAAATTTTGTCACACACAGACACACACACATACATACACACACACACACACACACACACACACACACACACACACACACACACACACACACACACACACACACATACAGACATCATCGTAAAAATAGTAAAATCGTATTCTAGGGACCCTAAAACGTGCTTATTCATCAAAAACTCACCACCGTATTTTTTGACCAAAGACAATACCTTCCTTACCTAAAGGTGACGGAAGGTAAAAATAAAAATAGATGTTAATGTCAAATTACGTCAAACACGTGCAATTTTATAATTGAGTCTATGCTTCATATTAGTCTTGCGTACAAGGAAGTCGTGTGTTGTCCACATCAGATTTTTACAGTGCATTTTTATCTATCAGCACTCTATCAGATAGTTATACCAAGAATTACGTTAAATCACTGTAGGTTGGTACTGGCACAATAAAATTATCTTCTTGATAGACTATTTTTCTTTAATACTGTTATTATTTCTATCTTCCAATTTGCATTTTTCACGATGTTAGATGACATAAATGTTATTTTTGATTCTGACAGTGATGATGAAATACTTGATTGACATCCGTCAAACGTATGAATAACAACACATCGTTTGTGTTTATATGGTATCCACAACAACAAGGGATAAAGTTATCCGAGGTTTATACGACCGATTTCCATGGGATAAGAAATACTGGTGTGTATTCTATCTGTGGTTTATCCGAGGTTTGTAAAATACAATTTTCAATTTTGTACCTGGTATAGCGTTATACGAGGTTTATCTAATGATTCTAAAAATGGCCCTAAATCGTGTGAAATTAAAAACTTCCTTTAACCTACAGATCATCTTATGAGCAAGCATTAGAAAATGACTTTGAGGCTCGTATCACGATCACGGTTTTAACTAAAACGCTGATTTAAGAAATGTCAAATTCAATATGTAATTAATTTCGCTCTTATGTTTAAACAACGATTTTTTTTTTGAAAATATTTGTTTCTATAAAAATTAAATTTAATATTTATTATTATTATTATTATTATTATTAAATAAAGAAATTTGACATTTATTAAAACAGCGTTTTATTTAAAACCGTGATCATTTACTATTAGCTTCCTAGAGTACTTAAGTTCCTTATGGGCTCCGTGGAAAAAATTGAGAATTCCACGCAACAAAATTAATACTTAATTGAACTTAATTTTTTGTTAATGAGGAAGATTTCGACATTTTAATGTTTTGCGAATATTTCAAATATTTTCAATAAAATCTGTTCATTTTCTGAAAAGGATGTTAATAAATTAATTTCGGAATCAGGTGTAATCGTTTGTGAAGTAAATTTGTAATTATCGACTTGTATCAAAACATCCGTACCAAATTGGTTTTGGTTCCCCAGTGTTTTGAAATTTAACGCTAATTATGAAAATGTTTTCACAACACTCCAAAAATTGAAGAGCACATATCAAACACGTTGATAAAATTAAATTTCCAAAAGGCTTTTTACATATCGCTTAATATTTCGATCAATAAATTTATTTTTATGCCCATTTACAATGAATTTGAACCTCTGGATACAACATCTCTGAATTACAAAAATGTCGGAGAAATTGAAACATAAAATAATATTTTATCGACAAACATAAACTTTTAGAGGAATTTCCTAACTAAATATAGGAAACAAAGAGGAAAGGAAAAACTAATAAAAGACAAGAATAAATGGTTAGAATTCACGAAATAGACAAATATACCTTTGTCTTTATGTCAACAGTAATTTTACGTTATAGACCTTTTTTGTGATTTCAATAATTGTTTAAGTTCACAAAGAAAATAAATTATTTCATACTTGTCATATTTTCGCGTTATTAAATGAAATTGATAGATATACATTTATAAGGCGTTTTTTATTCAGGCCGTTTACCCCCGGTTACATGGTAACCGCATTTTATTTAGCATACCGGTTACTTGCGGTTTCGTCAAACACGTAACCGCGGTATGCAGGGCGGTTGCATGTAAGGTTACTATTGCTATCCTTTTCTAGATGTCAAAACGCTGATATTTTGGATTTTAGGCAAGTTTCAGTAAAAGTAAAAATAGAATCTGTGACATTTTTTGTAAACGTATTTTGTATTAGATCAATACGCTTTAAATTAAATGTATCACACTATGAACAAGATAAATATTCGACAAATGTCAAATATTTAATTTCACAGACACGTCTGTAGTAACCTGGCATTTTTTATTCAAACCTGTTACGTGCGGTTAACCGTGTAATCCGGTTTCATGAATAAAAAAACGCCTATAGTCTTTGTGTTTTTTTTACAAAAGCCTAAAATTCTAATATACTAATAATAAAATTTTATTTGAATAGTGAAATTTCTAAACCTTCTGAGTGTCATTTTTAAAAAGTAAATATAAGCCATGCGAGAGATTAAGTAATCGTAACCACTCTCTAAGAAAAAGAGTTGTTAGGACCTCATGTTGACATGTTGAGTAATTTCTTTTAATACGCGTACAATTCACTACTAAATATGAGAATATTGTTCTGGAAATACGTACATATATATTTTTACTTAATATGAGTTTAAGGGTGATTTTTAATTTTAATAAACTGTTTTACATAACGTCAAATAAAATCTTGGCTTCAATGCGCATTCGTAATTTTCACTATGTATGTATCTTTTAACCTTATTTGTCTAGGAATAACATCCGTCGAAAATTACTCCAACACTACGTCACACTTCGTTCCAATATGGCGGCAATGTATTTCACATGTTAAATGCTTGTGCTAAACTTTGATTTTTTGGCGATTTTTATAAATATTATAATAGGTATATAACGATTCAGTAAGTATTAACAATAGTTATTTATTTGTTTTAGGAAACGTTTTATCAACCAAAGAATGTTAAGGTGTGAAAATTAGTTCGAACATTTAATTTTATCGAATGAATAAAACGCGAATAAAATACAAATTCAATATAACGTTTAATCCATAATTAAACTTTTATTCAAAATAAATTCATTTAAATTGCAATAAAGTACGAAAATTGAACGATATCTCCCAAATAAGTGGCAGTGACAGCGGTCGGTGTATTTGTTTATGATTGTCATGTTTACTCATTATAGTCACTACTGAGTATTAGGTCCAATTATATACTTGTAATGAGTATAAATTATGAGTCAATTACGGAAAAAAATATTTATTATCTTAGGAAGAAAAAAGAAATATCTTTTTGTAAATTTTGAATTTATTGTCCATGCATACTATAGGTAAAGCAGACACTGTCTTTTTACGCTTCCCTGCAGAAACGAATAATAAATTTTTAATTAATTTGAATGAATTATGTAGGGAAAGAAGTTAAAAGTGGATAGCAGCAATAAAAACAGGGGATTTAACACAGAGTAAATTAAAATATCAAAAAGTTTGCCGCAAACCTTTTATATTCGGTAAATATATTAAGAATATGAAATAATAATCTGTATAAGTAAATAATTAAATTTTTGGAACAAATTGTGAACGAATATACGTAATTAATAATTTTTATTTTTTCAATATACCGAAGTCCAACCTCTGGATGCTCCTTCTCTGTCATTAACAAATAAGAACTGATACTATCCATATTGTATTGTACAAAATATTTATATTAAAGTTATATTACCCACATTACTATATATATATATATATATATATATATATATATATATATATATATATATATATATATATATATACATATACATATACCAATAGCTTAAATACTGTCCACGGTCACGTAGGTTTACTAACAGTTGTGTATTTCTTAAAACACGCAACAGCAAAACAAGGAATGGACAGCGCAAATAAATATCTATTGTTATTACTTACTGAATCGTTATATACTATAATATTTACAAAAATCGCCCAAAAATCAAATTTTAACACAAGTTCTGACATTTAACATGTGAAATGACAGCTCAATGTTTGCCTTCTGCCGCCATATTGGATCTTTAAATGATTACGTGTTCTGGATTGCTCTATATTTGTCGTTAAATCAGACATAACCTAACTTTTAGAGAGAGAGAGAGAGATAGCTACAACGTTTTAGTTAGACAGATAAAATAGCGTGTACGATGTGTGAATACATATTTTTCCGACGACCACTACGAAAAGTACATAAATTCACACGTTAAACTATTACTGAAAGTTGGTCATTGCACATCACTAGCAATGATGTCTGCTGTGTGATATGAAAGCTCGTTAGCCAATCAGATGCGTGATATGATTTTATCACACGCTGCTATAACTGAGCGAACTAACCTAAAAATTTGTATTTAAAAGTTTGACAGTTGCAGATAAAGGTTGGACCCTGATTGTTCAGATTTTAACATAATTTTTGGTGAATTCTGATAGCAATGATGTTGACATAATCTGTTTTAATATTTTTAAATAAATTTTATATTTTTGTGTCTTTGTATTAAATTGTATTATTACTAATAATGGGCTTATTATTATTTTTGTCCTAATACGTTTTATTTTTAAAAAATAAAAATATTAACATAATTTCAATGAAAATTTAATAATTTTGGTAACAGTGCATGCCATAATTTGTTATTGTTGTTTGTTATTACTGTTTTATTAGCCCCTTATTCTTGATCACTTTTTGAATTTAACATTTTTCTCTTGTCATTAGTTGCCCAAAAAACCGCTGGTTATATATAAACACCCTGTATATATCTATATACAGTTATGTCAATTCAACAAATTGTTGTCGTCGGAAAAGTATCGTGTACAACACGTGCTAGGGGTATTTCACACTCCAACTTTCAGCACTAGTTATACAATACACTATTGATGTACAGAATAATGTTCGTTATCTGGAATAATATTTTGACGTTACGTGAAAATTCGCTATTATCAAGTAACATAATACGTTTAGCTCCTTATGCCATGAGCTCACAAATAATATGCATGAAATAAAAAAAAATTATATGCTGCCGTGCCATAATGACATTATAGTCCTCAATTAGAGTATTCTAATGTCTTTAATTATAGGCCAAGGACCATAATGAATCCATTAGAGTACTCAGTACCACAATGAACGGTAACGAGGTAGGGGAGACCAGTGTCAATTGTTATAAAATTAAATTTTTATTTTTCACGAGTTAACGTTCATTTCGAAATTTTGAAATTACCAATATGAGAACCTACCCACCTTAGTGAATAATATTCTGAATTTTAAACTTTTGAAAATGTGTCAAATATAAAAGTATAAGGATTTTTAGTCAAACATTACAAATGTTACAATTCACACCTAACTGGTGTCAATAGTAGCAGGGCCAGTGTTAATTGTAACAAATTTTAACAGTGATGTAATAAGATTAAATAACAGATAAAAGAAGAAATTATTAAAAAAACAAACATTTATTTATTACCCCAGAAAATATAAATTTCAGATGACTCAACTAAAAGCAAACAAAATATATATTCTGTTGGTGATATGGACCATTCTGACCAATGCGTTTAGTCGCTAACGAAATTGCAGTTTAGGTAAACATAAAATAGGTCTTTCTTCGTACAATTTAACTTGCCCGGTCCAGATTTTACATTTTCGCCACTGCAACCAATCTCCTGTGCTCAAAAATATGGGCCAATACATATCAGAGAGTTTCCTTATCGGAGCCATCTGAAGAGTAATCTGCGAATGTTACTTTCGGAAGTGTTTTTCGTTTTTTTGCTCTTCTTCTTTTATGTTTTCGATAGCAGTGGTTTTTTCGTATAATTTTTATCATGATCAATACTGTACTTAGTTATTAAATAGGTTACAATCGACACCGTGGTATGTGTTACAACTGACACCGCTTAACTTAAAAATATAGTATTTGCTTTTTTGTATTTATTATGTAATAATTCGAAATGTTTTTTAATGAAAAAATAAAAGCAGATATAACTCACAAACTGATCTTTAACTTGAAATATTTCCGAGCAGAGCACTTATAGTGTTTTAGAAACAATATGTGTCACTACCTGTATTTACATTTTTGTCGATTTACAGACATTCGTCTGAAACATACGCCGTATTTGCGCGTATGTACTTACACTAAATACCAAAGAGCTATGACTCTTTCTGCTTCACTCTGCAAGCGCATTTTAATCTACTTCGAAAAGATGGCCTACCCTTGTTACATTTGACACCTGTTACAATTGACACCGGTCTCCCCTACTTGTTTACAAACATTGAAAACAGCATACCTGATTTTTCAGATTTTTTTTTTGTTCAATTCTAAATACTTTATTTTAATTTTTCATTGATTTACGCCAACAAATAAAATTTTGTATGTAATACAGATCGGAACTAAGCATACGGCACAAGTCGTGTTATCAAACTCTACTTCGCCTCGCTTGATACTCTTCACGACTAGTACCATAATAATAACATAAATAACTATAAATATATTTTGTATTTACTATTTTTTTGTAATTTTGGAAAGAAAAGAAAACAGAAGTTTTGTAATAGCAAATACGACTGTTTTTCCGCAATCTTAATTTGATTGCTTTTTACTTGGTAACTAAGTCCCATGAATTGCGCTAGCAAGCACAGTTGTAAGTTCTCAAAACGAGTAGTATTCTAAGATAGAATGCAGTTTAAATTTGCAATGGACCAAGTAGTAATGTTCATGTGCTGCAGTGTCCATTATTTTCCATGTAACGGCCAATGAAACGCGGCGTTCGCGGCGGTTGCTCACTAAGTACATGCCACGCTTAACTGCTACAAACTGTGCTGTTATAGCCGTTGACGGAATTATACTTAAAAACTGGGTTAATGTTAACCAGCACTGCATTGATTTCCAAAACGACCGCACAAACTTACATGCAAGTTGAAATATTTTACACTTACTTTAAGCAAGAAGTTGTAGTTAACAGATGTACGTTTCGAGTATATATGGTTAAGTAATTGCTCCCATCTTTTGCATTCGTTGCAATGATTTTGTAAAATTTATATTATAAAAATATGGTTGCCCTTTTCGCTCATTTGCGTCAATGGTTCACTGCTACATCCAGGGCCGCTCCGTGGGTATTAGTTTAAACTATACTTTTTGTTCTTCAAAAATGCTAGATTTATTATATTGATGAAATTTAACTAGATTCATTCTTGTAATCAATAGGTTATAAACAAAATCGATTGTTGTAATCAACAATTTTACAACAGATTTCAGAATTGTATATACATTTGCAAAATGATAAAAGGGATTTAAATATTGGATTCATTGTGGGATTCATTCTTGTAATCAATATTCTTGAGTTATAATCAATATATTCATTGTTGTAATCAACATTTTCATAGTTATTATTTCAATATAAGAATGCTAGAATAAAATCGAAACGATTGATACGATAATTATTTTACTTATAACTAGAACTCTAATTCAAACAAATTAAAAAATATATTATTCATTTTTTTAATTTTAAGTTTTATAGTAATTTTGACTTTACGAATAAGAGTATTTTATAAAATTTACTATTATTTACTTTACCGTCTTGAAACGGCGCCCCTCAAAGTCAGGCGCCTTTGTGCGGGACACAACCTGCCCACCCACACGACGCGGCCCTGGCTACATCAGAAAAGTATGTTCGTTTCAATGGAAATAGGATCAAAAATAATGTAACGTGTGAGCGTCGCCACTGCGCTGAGCAAGCGTCTGAGTTTGGTGATGGCATGGTTGCGTGTTTGGCCGGGCGGCGGTGTTTAATTACTTCCGGTCGCCTAAACCTTTTGTATTCGATGTTATTCTCGGGTGGAATGTTCTAGAGCCTTTCCAGGAGGCAATGACAGCTATAACGTACGCAGCTATGCCCGAGAGTCATTTACATAGACAGTTGAGTTGAGTTGACGAGTTGAGTCCCTGATCACATAATATTAGTTATGTGATCTGGGGTTAAGTTACATAGTTCAGTTCCGTTAGTGAAGATGAACCAAGGAAGACCCGTGAGGGAATGTGAACTCGGGTACAATTCTTAAATCTTAGAGAGATAATTTTATATTTTGCATAATATTCTCTTTCTGACATTGTTAGGTATGTTGCAAACTGTGGCAATGAACATCAAACCATCACAAACATAATCCAAGAATGTAATCTAAGAGCTTATGATGGAGACCCAAAAGATTTCCTTTTCGCCACTGACGAGTCAATAGAATATATAAAAAATTTAGGTATTTGTTTATGAAAAACGTATTTGAAATTATGTTATATAAAGTGTTAGCCATATGCTAAATAAATATATGTTGCAAATTATAACTGTAAAATTGTTGATTACAATAAACAATTAGCACCTATTACCTTAATTACAAGAAAGAAATTTATGGCTGTATTCAGAACAAATTTATAAGGCCTACAGATCTGTAAATCTGTAAATATTGAACAAAATCGCAACGAAAGTTGCCATTCTTATGTATAATTTTATATCGATCAACAAAAATAGATGCGGTTTTAGTTTTTTACAGATACCTACACAGATCTGTAAAATTTGCAGATTTGTTCAGCATTGGCCTATCAATTAATATTTTAATTATAGTATTTTTCAAAGAATCAAAAGTGTAGTTTAAACTTCAAAGGGTGTGTATAAATTTGGGGGAGGTATAATTTTGCACAAAGGGGCCTTAAATATAAATCAGTGAACTGGAAAATATTGAATAGATTTATATAAATATGAAATGCGTTAAAATTCTGCATAATTTAAATATAAACAGTTCCAATAGTTATTAACAATTTTTATTTAAAATAAATAATTGTAATTATAAAGCGTAAATTGTTGTGATTATATTCAAATCTGATTAATGAGGGAAATAATATACAAAATACAAATTTAAAAAATGCTATATTATTTGAAATGTATATTTACTTAATCAAATTTTAAATATATATTTACAACCTACGAAAAACCGAAAAAAATATTCAAAACGAATTTAAATTATTCAACCTTTAATCTCAATACTATACCACACAATTAATTTTTAATTTTATTTTGAAAATATATAGAAAGTTACGTATGACTAATTTGTAAAATAAAAAATTAAATGTCAAAATAGAAAATGTATTTATATTTGAATGTAATCATGGATCCTATCAGAAGCGTGGCCGTAGACCATACCATGGAAATTTTATACTTACCTACTTCTCATAGATTAAAAAGCGGAGTAAGATTTATATAAACAATATCAGAAAAATCGGATGTGGCCAGCACATTACCTTCCGTCAGTTCTATGTATTTTATAAAAATTCCATACAGACAGTTTCTTACGAAAGACTCTATATTCCCAGTACATTACCTTCACTCAGTTCTATGTACTTTGTACAAATGCCATACAGAAAGTTTCTTAGAATTGATTCAATATTTGCAGTAAAATTATAACATAAACATACTATGTCAATTTGCCATGAGTTATTGTCAAAAATATTATCTAAAGAAATCAAAGCTTTTCTTCTTGAATCTTATTTTTGATATTAAAAATTATAAAACGGTGAATGTCAATATACTGTGTTCTTCTTTATTGTATTTCTTCCTTAAAATTACATTTCAAGATCAATTTTGACAATTTGACTTTTTAATTGAATAATGATCAGACATCCCTTCATAGCCTACTCCGAGTTAGGATTTTTTTTAACACACTGGATGGTAGCACGAGCGTGGTTTTAACACCCGTTTTAACTAAAACCATGCCAACGACATGGCACATACTTCAGGGTTATTAACAAAATCAGTGTTGCCAATATATGATTAACTCGAAATTGCATTGACAGCCATATTCAATAAATTTGACTCCATTATTTTAAATTGTTTATACTACAAAGAAGGCAAGACAAAAATCGTATTAAACACTTTTAAATAATGCCGTCAAATTTATTAAATATGGCTGTTTGTACATTTTCGGCTAATTCAGTACATTGGCAATATTAATTTTATTAATAATACTGAAGTATGTGTCAAGTTGTTAGTATGGTTTTAGTTAAAACCGGTGTTAGAACCACGCTCGTGCTACCAGCCACTGTATTTAAACATGTTTTTCTATAATCGATAAAAATAATTTTCAGATCGAAGAAAAAATGTTATATATACCTACACACTTCGCTACTCTCGAGCGGCAATCTCTAGCTTTGGATTAAGAAAAGCTACTTTCAACCTTGGTATGCAACTAACTTGCGATTTCGTCTTTGTAAATTTTAATAATCAAGTACTGTATATTTTTACAGGCAAAAATACGTGTAAATACATTTAATTTGCTGAAACAGTATATTGTATAAGAAAGGTCTTAAAAAAGTAAATAGATGACACTTTAAAATTCATTCCAGCACCTATAAATATTGGGTCATTAAATACCACTTATTCAAAGTTGAAAAAAAGTTGAGCAATTTAGAGCATAATGTGAAAACAAAATAACGAGACAGCCTACTAGATTATCATAATTACATTCCCGGATAATTTAGCTCGTAAAAAACATGTTATGTTTAAATTTTCAGTTAATAATTCATGAATCAAAATTCATTTGCTGGTATTATAATTTCATTACTTGGTTGAAACCGTTGTAATAAAATTTATTTTCCATTGTTAGATCAAAGAGCTTCTAGAGGGGTGAATAAATTCTTCAGCAGAACAGTTCTGATTGGAATCCTAGCGGATAAAATATGAATCATATGAGGAGAATTACACATTAATCTTTTGCATAAATCCTGCGAAGGGTAGTTTCCGATGCCGGTGTGTAAGTTATATATACAATTAGAAACATTTAAACGGATTAGAATGGTCAACTGGCTTTGTGGAGAGTTCTTATCGCGCAGATCCAGATCGGGTTTACTCTAATGCGTGCTATGATTTGTTAATAACGCGTGCTGTAATTCCAAAAAGGGTACAAGATATTAGAAAGCCCAACGCGCATACGGATTATCTTCATGCTCAACTTTTCACTATTTGGATGTTGGCTTTTATGAAACTAATGCTACATATAGGATTATATTCTTGTTTTACTAATTTCAGCGGGCCATGTACTCTTATATATTACCGCAGTGCAAATTATGAAATTTAACGATCATTCCAATTCTGTAACAAAGTTACTAATTCTTGGCAACAAAGCTATATCACTGTTAAATTTCAAGTTTCGGTGTTTAAGTTTTAATTTTTATATGGACGCTATATTGGAGAGTTGTACCATTAAAATGAGATTTTTTTTACCTTTCCAACGATGTCACTTATCCATGTTCACTTGTTTTAAACATCAAGAATGAGCTTGTTTCACATTTTTCAGAAACTATTTTAAAATGGAAGTTTATGCAATATTATTCTTATTAATAATTATTTTTTTAATAATTTGTTATTATTTTCGTAAATAATTAAATTTGGCGCCAAATATATAGTCATGAAATACAACTTTCCACTCCTGTGTCGTATAAGCACATACATTACGTCATTCACAGCCAATAGAAAAACAGTTTTTCCATCACCTTCGTTTATTTTTGTTTGTGCTAAAATATATTTCTATTTATTTACATATGTTAATAAAAGACGATTAAAGTAGTTCGTAGTATTTTACAAAAATAGATAATAAAAACACACGTATTAATTTACCTATAAAGAGTATACCTACAAGAATGGAGACTTGTAGAATTGTTTATAATATTATCAATAATATTAGCCTTAGCCAGTCTGCAGTTAGATGTTAGAAGATTTATAAAAGCAGTTACTTTGCAATGGAAAATTAAACACCTACTGACTTTACGAATAAGATTTCCAATAACTGGCGAAGAAAAAATATTTTAAAATATTTGTTCTATTTATAAACATTTACTAATTTTAGTGTAGGTACCAGTAATCAATTACTTTTCTAATACATCAATAATTTTCTGTATTTTTTCCTATGTTACATTGTTATAATCAGTATAGTTATTCTTTGTTGTAATCAAACACAATTTTGTTTGTTATAATCAGAATTTCTTCATAGAATTAATAATCAAATATCACTTTCCTGGAGTATTTTTTGTTGTAATATTTGTACAACATAAAAATCAAAATACTTTATATTCTTGAAACCAACACAAAATTGCTATAAATGTAAAACCCAACTATCAGCTCTTCGACCTACTACTTCCACCCACAATTTTCTTTTCTTCTCATCTTTTGGCATATTTATAAATTCAATAGTAGGTTTGCTCGTAGCAGCAACTTTGCAAGAAAGCACAACATGATATTGTAAATTACGTATTTTATATTGGACTTTTTTATTATCTAACACGAACTAAACTAAAAAAATTTACACTTGTTTGACAACTTTGACAATATACTTATCATAACACTTGTAACAAAACACATAGAATTGACACTATAAAGAAACCAATTGGAGCCGATGAAGATGTATGTGTTGTGACGTCACATTCTGTTTCAGATCACGTGACTTTTTCAAAATAATATCCAAATTTCAAAAATTAATTGTAAAATATCTAATGGATATTTGCTTATATTTTCAAATTTGAGGCTATTTAAATAATGATATATCTTTAAATTTAATACGTAGAAGGCATATAAAAATTCTTGTAAGAGCCTTATTCACCAATTAAATTTATAGATTACTTAAATACGGGGATTAATGAAACAATTGAAATATACAATTAAAGATAAGTACTTTGGTTATTTTTAAGTTTATTTTCTTCATTCGCATTAATATTTTTTACGTAGGTATGTAGTATTGGAACATTTTTCATATTTCGTTTTAGATGTACTCGTACCATTAGCTATTATATGACGTCCGTATAAAAATATTTCAATTAATTAAAATACACAAAACTTTAAAAATTTTGAGAATTGAATTAGAAAATTAGCAATGAAAAACAATAGAAATGAGTGAAACTCTTAAAATAGGCGGTTATGTCAACTAATTCTTAAAACATTATTTTGTTCCTTTAAAACACGAAAAAAAAAATATATCAATGCTGAACAAAATGACGAACACTTATCAATGCTGGACAAATCATGCAAATGCTGGACAATCCAGCCTAATGCTAGGCGGATGGTCACTTTAATGCAGAAATGAATTTAGATCAAAAAGAAGGAAGTAGCAAGTACATCAAAAGACAATACATCTAATAATAAAATATTAAAAATTGACTTCAAAGAGGATTCAAATGATATTATTCGTGACAATAGCTATTTGTGCATTAAGAGCGCAAAATGTCGTCACAATGGGGTCCTCCACCATAACAATTTTTTTTTGTATAATTTATTTGTTTCAAGTAAATTATACTAGTGCAATGAAAATTAGATGTCCACTGGGAGCGTTCACGCCAAACTTTTACAGGTGGCAGCACAACTATTCACACAATTAATTTTATATTTAAGTTTAATTAATCGTTATTTTCTATTCTTCTTGAGCTATTGCTTCAATCTAATCTAAGCATTTTATACTTTTGTTTTAGTAAATGAATGTCCTATTTTATTTTCACAGCAGTGCGGCATTGTGTAATATACCGACAGAGCTGTTATATGTCCGATTGACTTGTGAAGGTGGTAAATGTGTAATGTGTAACTCCAGTGCCAACTGTTCCTGACTAAACGTTTCCATTATAGTTAGAAAATTGGATAGCGAGCGCTTTTTCTACTTTATCGCACTTGAGCGGCAAAGTGACATTTTGCGTTGACAAAAGAGAGCGCAAATGGCTACTTTGTACATAGACTGTAGAAAATAGTTTGTGTTATTAAGAGTGAAAGTGATACTTTCGGTGGCGAGCATGGAAGTTTGCACGACGAAAGAAGCAATTCGGACACCTGCATGCGAGGCACACAAAGACACTTTTATTCCGAATGACACATTATATATATTTTTTCAAACGTACTACTTTTCTTTTTATTCACTAATTCTATGTGGTTTCTATGGATATTTATTTATTTTATTTCTACGCCGCCGGCGTAGAAATTAGCTATTTCTAGTCCGCCGGCGTAGAAATTTCCAGCGGCGTAGAAATGAAACTTCTACCTTGTGAATCAAGTCACAAAAATGTCATTTCTACGACGTTTGAAAAAAAAGGTATTGTCCAACATTTACTTTAGAAGAGGAAAGTTCTTCATCCCTTTCTTTTGTAAGAAATGTGTTTTGTAAGAAATGTATTTTATTATTTCATAAATAAAATAATTTAGTTTATCTTTATGTTCATGCTCATTTAAAAAAAATGCCTGTACATCAATTCCCAGCATTCAAACCATCATTTTAGTTTCTCTTATTGTAGCGAGATGTAATTATATGAAACAAAAATTTACAGTCGAAATGACCCCTTACCGCAGATTAGAAAAATCTTTTTAGGGACCAACTACCCCTAAACACATTACAGGAAATACCACAAAAAAAGACTTTGCAGTGAACGTAATAATATAGGGTATTGTATAAATGTAAGATCACACATATGTTCTTTCAATATTATTATAACCATATGTATTGAATAAGTAAGTCGCAGATTTAAAAAAAAATTGGCACACTCTCTGCAAGCTAGTATTTTATAGCCTCGAATTGCACCATATGTCAAATAAAACATTATCATAATCTGAAATCAATTTCTAGCCTCGTAATATTACAACTTTAAACTTCCTGCTGTGAAATCCTCCTGCTGGGCCATAACTTACCTTGTAAATATCAATTAGATTGCATTTGTGCGGAAACAGATCGCGTATAAGAAAAGTGTTTAGTGTGCGCTTCCTAGGAATAATAGTAAATAATTAGCGTGGAATCCTTGGGAGATATCTTGGGGGAGTTCCTGCATGTGGCAGGACTGGGGAAGGAGCAGGCGGGGCCCCGCTCGTGGCAGGATAATTGCAACTGTTGTTAAGAACACTTTATCAAAGGTTTAGTGTAACGCCCATTTGCTGAACTTTAAACATTACAATTTAGAAACACGGTCATGCAGCCCAGATTAAATCGAGGCCTCGTAACATTCACAACGGCGGATATTGCACCGTAATGAAAATCTCGGCCAGCATTATCATTATTTTTTACTTGCAGGAGAAAAGTTCACGCTTATGTGCATGTTGCGAGATGTTAGCAGGAAATTTACTTCTTGTTATGATTATAACTTTATAAAATTTTAACCCGTTTGGATAAGGAAAGGTACTTCGTATCTTTCTCGATAAACCGAAATGTATTTTACAGCGTCTTGTAAATGTTTGTACGTTGCTATGAACTGTAAACATTTTTCTACTTTTATTATGATTACATCGGTACAAGAACTTAACCCGTTTAGTGCAAGATTACTTCGATACTTCACGCTTTTCTCTATTAACCTAAAAATTCTTTCTGACCTCACTCTGTAAGATGAAGGAATGAATGAATGTAGGTTTCAGTTGACTTTAACTACTGCGCAAAATTTAATTTTATCTTCAAAGAAATACATAAAATAATAATTTATATTTAGTTTCAATTTATAGGCATTATACGAGCCTTTCATCATTGTTGTTTCTACGGCTTTCAAATTTAATTATATGGTTATGCAGTTTATTTCCAGAAACGCTCATACCAGTAACTTAAATTGTTGATTGCGTAACTATTAACTAAATAGTACAAAGCTTAGTATTGTTTTGTGTTTATAAGCATATCTTCAATCAAGAATTTTTAAATTAATAGTTCATTCTCATTCCCAATATCTCTAAATTAAGTTAGATACCTTTAGTAGGATATTGCATTACTATTGTTGTAGATAGTTTCCTTAATCATTATTAGTCCAATCAATAGAGTTTTTTTCCTACAAAAGGTGGGGTATAAACGATTTTAACATATGTTGTTGACGGGGATGAAAAATTCAAGTTCTTGACCTTGGAGAGGCTCGGCGCGAGACGCCACCTTGGATCAAAGATGCAAAAATGAGTATTTTTTTAGTTTTTGGCTATTTTCTCAAAAAATGTAGCCCGTATAAACTTTTACAAGAGTAAATTTTTGTACAAAAAGAGTTGTTACATATTTTACCTAGGGTGAACTCTCAAATAGTTATGTTAAAAGTAGTTAACTAGAATAACAATTTATTAAAACAATCTTAATTAATAATAGGATTTACTGTTTATAACAGTTTACATTCCTTGTGGCGTCGAAAGAATTATCGATGATTTTTCAATATTTTTTTTCAACGCTTTCTTACAAATTCATACACCACTCTGATGCCGTTAAAGATATGATACGCGGTTTGAAAATTCTTCATCCTATTATGTATTACACGATTTTTGTTGATGAGCGAATCGCGAGGTACTAACAACTTTAACTTATATCAAATATTCATCTAAAATATTAAACATCTGCAAATCGGTTTAGCTCTCATTTTTTCAACGTATTATATAAGAAATATTGTTTATCTTCAATCATGTCGAAATTTTAGATGAAAAAATGAGAACTAAGTCGATTTGCAGATGTTTAATATTTTAGAGGGGTTTCTTATATGTTTTAAATTGATAGTCGGTAACGCGCGGACCGCTCATCGGCCAAAATCGTGTAATACATGACAGGATGAAGAATTTCATGCTGTATTCAAATTTTCAAATTGCGTTATCATATCATTAGCCGCGTCAGAGTAGTATATGAATTTGTTGGAAAATGTTGAAAAAAAAAATTAAAAATCATCGATAATTTGCCGATCACTATCTTTGTCAGTTTCTCTTCGCTTCTAATACAAAATGACTTCTTTCTCCGAAACAGATTATTTTTGGTCACATATGCGTTACAATCAGTGGCGTAGGCAAGGGGGTCCAGGGGGGCAGAGCCCCTCTCTTGTCTGTGCAGTAAAAATTAAAGCGGGTGTTTCATTTAAAATACATTTGTATATGCCTTCTAAGTATTAAATTTAAAAAGATATCATTATTTAAATAGCCTCAAATTTGAAAATACCACCAACTATCCATTAGATAATTTACAATTATTTTTTGAAATTTGGATATTTTGAAAAAGTCACGTGATCTGAAACAGAATGTGACATAACAACAGTTACATCTTCATCGGCTCCAATTAGTCTTAAAGTGTCAATTCTTTGTGTTTTGTTGCAAGTGTTATGATAAATATATTGTCAAAGTTGTTAAACAAGTGTCAAATTTGTGAGTTTGGTTCGTGTTAGTTAATACAAAATTCAATATAAAATGAGTAGGTAATTTACAGTATCGTATTGTGCTTTCTTGCAAAAATGCGCTAGGAACAAACATACTCTTGAATTTATAAATATGCCAAAAGATGCGAAGAAAAGAAAATTGTGGCTGGAAACAGTAGGTCGAAGAGATGATGGTTGGTTTTTTACATTTTATTTTACCTTAACTCTTTAACAAACCTTATTTCGGCAACAGTAAAACAATAAACTAGAATGTACAAATATTTCAACAGAATACTAAATGAAAGGCTACATAATTCGTAATTTGTAAGTACACTTTCCAATTTAAGATATCTATTGTAATGTCTTTTATACAAAAGTTTGTGCATAAATTTAAACTCTTGATACTGAAAAGATTTCCGTTTTAATTTAAACCTGAAATGAATATTAAAATCTAGTACAGATTAATACACTATTCAAAATTTTTCAGTTATCTTTTTATTTTGAATTCTTTCAGAATTTAAAATTTGCTTTTATCTTTTCATTTCCCCATTCTAATTCTGCTTCTTCGCACGGAGTATTTGTGCTTGCGTGTGCTGAAAGTTCGGTGTAAGAACTTACATATATGCTGAAATAACTCAAATGTATTCAATTTGCATTTATATGAAGTAGAGTTTTTATATTATTCTATTTTCTGTATATGAGAAGAATAGCAGAATATGCAAATAGATTATCCATTCGGATTAACTTTTGCCTGCCTAAATATGATAACACTCTTAGTATCATAACAACCACGGTAATGATATTTTGTAGTTGTGTACGTAGATGTGTTTGTAAGAATATTAAAGAATTTTCAAAAACATGAAGCAATATTTGTTACAAATTGATTACAAATTTGTTGATTTTATGCTTGCTTTGGAATCTTTCTAAAAATATAACTCCAACTAATTATTCAAAAAATTACATAAATATTTTTTTCACATTCCCCATTTTTACAACCAGGAGAACTGATTAAATTATGGATATAATTGGTCAACCGGACGTACCATCATTTCGTAACAGTTTTTCTTGAAAAAACATAGTTAAATATTATTTTTCATAATATATGTTATGAGGGGAATATTTTATGTTATCTACCTAGCCATAAAAACAATATGCTATCACGACAATTTTCTTATATCAAGTTTCTGTAACATTTTATAGTGACCAAATTTTTATTTTTACATAATATGATACTAGACAAAAAATAAAATATTCGTATTTTTTACATCGATTAATTATTCGTACTTTACGAAGAAATAATTATTAAAAATTTGGGGAAGGGATTTGTGACGTGACTATGGTAGAAGCGTGAAAAAATATGGTTAGACTGAGAAAGAAAGAGATAGTTATAGCCAGATATGACCATACCACACCCTGCCACACCTACCACAACATAAACGCGACGCTGATAGGCTGACTTATAACTGTCTCTTTCCTTCCCGCAGTCTATCTGTCTTCGTCCACGGTTCTAACATACTTACGGCATATATCCCTTCTCCGAAACATTAAATTGTTAATAACAAGATTATTACAAATTAATATTTACTTTTTATTGTTATAATGAGAAGCTACAGTGGTTAGTTTTTATATTTTATGACATATATGTTGAAATTGAAATATAGTCACATACCCCATTGCTTAACATTTGTCATTTTATATCAGTTTAAAGACACGAGTGATTAGTGATTTGAAATTTGAACATAGAAGCTACCGAAAGAAGCAGTAGCCCGAAGAACGTTGGAATAAGTTTGTTAGTGTTATACATACTAAAATTGAATAAGCAGAAGACGCACTTCATCTACCTGAAAAAACCTTATAAAATGAAATATAACTTGTAGAAATTGTTGGGTGTTATTTATTTAAAAAAAAAAAAAATACTAGTATTAAGAAACGTATATATTAACGAAATTTACCTTTATTTCTAAGTGAATCCTTATTCCTTTTAGGGAATATAAAACTATTTGATTTTCGTATCATAACGGTAGCACTACTGAGAATGTCCATGTTTACATTGAATTTAAAATCGATTAAATATCGATCCTGTTCCTGTCACTTGATTATCAGTGATTGTCAACTCATTTCATCCAGGCACGAGTGACGAATTAATTTAAATAATTGTAAATATCAAAGGAGTTATGTATATTATTGTTCTGTAAAAAAATATATAGAACTGTCAATTTGCTGTCAATAAAATATATCAATATAATATAACGTTCTAGTACCTATTGTACTAATTACAACAGGTGCTTCTGAGTTAAGT
>OY720453.1:17194595-17252095 GCA_963082715.1 Harpalus rubripes | reverse complement strand
TCTTCGTAACATATAAAAAATTCAAAAAAAGTTGGACGGGCCCATTGTTCAAAATGAGAACCGCCATTTTCTAAACATACAGCTACGATAGGGATAAAGCCTATCATGGTGCATACGTTGGTTTGAGGAATTTCCGTTGTATGAGATATTCTACGAATACTGGTAGAAGGACTTTGTTCTACTGCATTTAAAACTACTTCAGCGTGCTCAACTCCATCTCTTTCTACACGACGACGTGGGGAAATTCCTGTCTCTCTCAAGCAACGAAAAACGTTTGAAAATGTTGTGTGGTGAGGAACAAGGAGATCTGGGTATCGCCTGAGGTACTCCGCAACTGCAGCACGTCCACTTCCATTGCAAAAACCATACACGAAAACCATATCTGCATATTATGCATTAGTAAAATGCGGCATAATGGCTTAAATTATAACAGCACAAAAATCATTCATTCGTCAAACATACGTTCATTCGTAAAAGCTAACTCAATTATCATTTTTTTTAAATTCCGTCGATATCTCCGAAACAAAGAGGAATTCACCTACAGGTCATATAACATTTTTTCATTGTAATGACCCCGGAATATATAGTAAAAGGTGGTCGGTCGAGTCGCGGAACACCCTGTATAACCATGGTCTGTACTACAATTAAATAAATAAATATAATATATTATCACGGCATATACCCATTGATGGGTGTGCCAATCTGCTTTGTACGCAGATATCGGTAATGATGATGACATATTTGTACCGTGCGGGCGTTTACCAGGCGTCACCTCATGGGCACTCATTGTTGGCGTGGAGAATGCACCATAGGGGTCAATTTTGTGCCATTTAAAATTTGAAATATTTGGCGTCGGCCGGGATCTAACCCGGTTCTCCAGATTCGCGACCAGACACTCAGGCACGCGGCCTTAAGACTGGGGTCTTGTGGCCGCGTGCCTGATTACTGTAGCTATCTCCAGAGCCGTAACTCGGGTTTTGAGCGCCTGTGGTAAAAATTTTATTTGCGCCCCTACATATGAAAAAATAAAAACAAAATTAACTTCTGGTGAGCGGTTCGTTGTTAGTACAACTTAAACTTACATGAACATTTTCTAAAATTTAAAACATCTGTAAATCGGTTTAGTTCTCATATTTTCATCTAAAATTTTGACATGATTAAAGATAAACCATATTATGTATTTAATACGTGTCGAAATTTCAGATGAAATGATCTAAACCGATTTTAGAGGAATTTCATGCAAATTTAAGTTGTTAGTATGCGCTTGACAGCAAAATCATCTATACTCTGTTCCATTTAAACCATTCAGTAGATGGCGCTCGCATCAGCGCCAGTTTTGAGTAGCCGAAATTACATAGGGTAAACTTGTTTCTTGTCTCCAATTTCAACTAGTCAGAGAGTTCAAAACTATGCCCAATTCTCTATAATACTGAATGACTTAAATGGAACAACAATATACTAAGTATTAAATTTCTAATATTGTTTATTTTTTTGAGTAATTTAAATTTCTATTATAAATTGTTATTCTGGTTAACTATTTTTTAACACAACTCTTTGAGAGTTCATCCTAGGCAAAACATGTAAGACCCCTTTTATGTACAGGAAATTACGAGCTTTAATTTTGTATTCTAGTAAAATTTGGTCCACAGTTTTCAAGAAAATGGCCAAAACTCATTTTTGCACCTTTGATCCAAGATGGCGGCAAATTCCGGGGTCGCTAGGGGGTTCAAAATTAGTATGTCTTTTTGGAGGTACCAATAAAGAGAATAAAATTTAAGCCAGCTTCTCACCAATTATTTCACAATAAACACTTTGCCGACTGGCCTATCTGTACATAATTATTTGCTAAATTTAGAAAATAGATTTTAGAAATATTTGATCTAAAACCATATAAATGATTAAAATTTTGCGCCCCTAAGAATTCCGCGCCCGTGGCGTGCTCCACCTTTGCCACGCCCTAGTTACGGCACTGGCTATCTCTTTGAAATAATATAGTGAAATGTTTTGTTTGTATTGTTGTAAAATGGTAGAAAGCAATTTCTGAAAAATATAAATTACAGGTTGAAAAATCAAACGGCCGAGGCTTTGGCTTTAGTAAAACGGTGAAGAATATTGCGGTTCAAATAGTAAAATAAAAGAAAATAAAAAGTGTAGTAAATGCGTTTAAGAAATGTGTATCCCTTATAAGAGCTGACGTGAAAGAAAATTGTACCGTGTATTTCCTTTTACTGTTGCTTACATGGATTGAATTACACCCTCTATGGAGAGGAGAGACGCTGCTCTCAACTCGAAGGAAACTGCTTTATCATTCCGGTTTCTGTACGAAATTTATGTGTTGGAGTAAAAAGCACGGGCTGCACTACCGACTAGCGTAGAACAAGGCCACGCTTTGGCGCTTTCCAGCTTTGCAAAACGTCCAATACATTTTTTACCGCCCGCCAAATTCATGTATGGTGCGGAACTATACTCATCTCGCAAAAAGTAAATATTGAGATGGATGTGCATACTTTAGAAATATATATCTGTTTAGTGACTTACCAAGAACTTTCTACATAAAATGAAATATGTGGCAACGACAACATGTTCGATGAATCATAAATATTGAACACTTTTGTGGTATATTATTGGTAAATACGAGTCACACCGAAATTATAGACAATAAGAAAATAAGGGCCCTCAAAAAATACAAGTCTTGTAATACAAGTATGTACACTAGAATTTTAATTTTCACAAGTATTTGATTCTGAAAACTACACTTGTAAGACACAAGTCACAAGTGCAAGTCTATTTTATACAAGTATTTTTACTTCCTTGTACGAAGTAAAGGAAGTATTGTAATCGCGAAAAATTTCGGTTTTGAGATTTGAATTTCCATTTTGACCATCCCTGAATCCGACTAATTTCGTCGTGACGTCCGTACGTACGTACGTACGTGCGTACGTGCGTATGTATCTCGCATAACTCAAAAACGGTAAGCCGAAGAAAGTTGAAATTTTGTATTTAGGACTTCTATAACATTTAGTTATGCACCTCCCTTTTTGGTCATTACATAATTTCCAGAAATGGTACTTTATTTGAAGCCTATAATAAATTTTAATGAAGAACTATATGAAAATATAATCCAAAACTTTCCAAATTTGGTAAATAAGACTTTTATATCAATTGGAATAACATAGCAGATTTTGGATAGAACAGGGTAACCGGAAGTGATATATTACCTGAAGTTGTTAACAGTTTTTCTTGAATAAAATGGTTTCATTTTGATTTTAGAAATAAATGCTTCTAATAAGAGTTTTAGAGAATTAAATTCTGCGTCTAGCACATCAAGTATTATTAAATTAGCCCTTTGTATAAGCGAGATATGTAAATTTAAAACATATACTTTTTGGTTTTTGTAATGAAGCTTGCTAAGGATTAGGACAAAAAATAACAAAAAAAAAATAGGTGTTAATGTCAAATTACGCCAAACACGTGCAATTTTATAATTGAGTCTATACTTAATCTTCATATTGGTCTTGCGTACAAAGAAGTCGTGTGGTGTCCACATCAGATTTTTTACAATTGTAATTATGGTTCTGTTTCCCAAAATATATTTTACAAGTAATGACTTGTGAAATAGATACATTAAAATTTTTAGCAGTCTCAAACAACCCTATCATACAGTTTTAATAGTGTAAAAAATATTTAATTACAATTCAAAAAGTGTCTCTAACTTACAAGTTGTTAGTAAGGTTCACAATTGAAAGTGAGTTTTTTTACCTTCATTTATATTACTATTTTTTTAGATAACAAATACCGATTATAAATAAATATTTGGAAGCAATGTGGTCAAGCGACTCTAGTGATGAAAACGACGTTGTTGTGGTAAGAAGACCTAAAATATTTAGGGAGAGGATTGATTATGGCCATATGGAGATGTCATATGAATTTAATTGAAGATTTCAACTTACAGCACATAAAAGTGAAAATTTAATTAACGTATTAGGAGCAGTTTAATAATTTTCTTTATTGTAATCAAATTTTCTTTATTGTAATCAAGAATTTTTTAATAAACAGAAAGGATATTGTATAAAGAGGCATATATTCTCGAAATTATATTCTTGACTGGCATAATAACAATTACTAAAATAAATTTATTGTGTGATTAGTCATTTTCATTATTGTAATGAAGGATTAATGCGACCCTGCATAGAAATAGATCATGATATTATGACAAAACAAAATTAACAAAACTTACCATTATTACTCGTTTTATGTTTGGCTAGAAGGTATTCCTTATGTATGAATAATCTTTCTCAACGTTCACCAGCCTAAGAGCTTTACAATATTCTAATATTTTAGGCCATTCGGCGATTTTTATTTCTTTTATCAAAATTTCGGAAAATGCCCCGAAAAAAAAGGTTTTATTACCCATAATTTAATATATTATTATAATCTAGTTCTAATCAACCGCCTAACAACTATGAGGATTGGGAAGAGAAGAGGGGATGATATAAAAATTAGTGATCTAAAGTCACAAAAAAATCACAAAACAAAATAATGCTATGTTGAATTGAAAAATTAAATATAACTAGTACTCAAATAAATACACTCAAATGAAATACAGCTATGATCACTTGTGAAAATAAACTACACTTATAAAAACGTTGCTAGACTTGTAAAATTATTTCAGACACAGAATTTACATGTCCTTGTTACTAATTTACTAGTAACTTGTAACTTGTAGACTTGTATTTTTGAGAAACAGGGCCCAGGGTAGGTACTATTATTTTTTTAAGTTGCGAAAGTTTAGTTAGTTAGAATTTAAATAACCAATGTTACTTACATACGGTACTTAAATAATGCGTAGAAAATTAAAGAATAATGTGAAATGTAGACAATACGTAGAAAATATAGAAAATATAAACTCTATATATGTACTGCAGATGCATAATAGATGTTTAACAAAATGAAAATAATTTTATACAAGTACTTACTTTGACAGTCAGAGTCTTTGATAATAAATATACAAAAATGAGTGGCTTGAGAGAAAACGAGAAACAAACAAAATTAAATTAATATACTCTGAAGCACTTTAACAACAAATGGTAATATTTTAGTTTCGTTTTAAGCAAAAAATTAAAAATAAATATGGTCTACAGTAAACAACTTACAAATTTTGGTGACGTAAACTATATTATTGTCTATGGGTAGACAGTGACGTAATTATTGTGGCATAGATTACAGGCACATAGCTTGGGATTATAACTATTTCCACGGATTTCTGTTTTATGACTATGCAAACTGAACAAATGGCACAAATTTTGTGAAAGTTGTCAACCTTGTATCTGTGCCCATTTTTGGCACATAATGCCATCATCCAAAAATAGATAAATGTAAATATCTCGAAACGAAAAGCGATATCGTATCGATGCAATACGAAACTTTGGAATAAGCACATTGAAATATATCTAAATGTACCTACAAAAATTATAATCTCGAATTTTGAAGATTTTGGGGAAAATGAGTGAATGTAGTTGAGTTTTGAGGGCTATATTAAAAATACTAAGATTGTAAGCTCTGGAGCCCTTCAGGTAATATTTCATTGTTTGTCGAACAATGCAGCTCACTTGAATAATATTATATGAAAAAAATAGTACTCTCTCAAAATTTTTGTACACTAATGTAAATTATAACTCATATTTCAATTTATTTATTTCAAACGTAGTATATTTAAAACAATTAACATTTGGTTGTATTTTCTAAAGTTATTTGCAGTCCTTTTCTAATTTTATTGGCAATAGAAACAAAAATAGTTATTCAATCGTAAGTATTCTTCAGCACATCATTTCAGTTTACGAAAGAATCGAAATCAAAATGAACTGAGATGTTTATCGCTGATGTTAATGTTGTTCCTTTCTGTAGCTGATGGCTCTATAACAGTAAAATTCAAGTAAACATAAAATGAATGTTTGTGTGAAGCTACGAGTATAAACATAAGAAAATAAGTGATCGATACGATTTACATAAATCCACAAAATGTGAATTTTGGTGTAAAATATGTAATTTCTTTTATATTTAGTCTGGTTCTAAACCAGAAAGAGTAATTTAAAATTAATTTTCTCTGCTTCATTCTTAAACGATTTTTGGTGTTATTATGTTATTTGCGATTGGCATGACTGCAATAAATACACTAAATATCTAGGCAACGGACAGAATTAAAACTTCAAATCACTGTCACCAACCTAATAATTCTATCAAAAATTTCCCTTTTCAAATATTTTATAAAGAAATTATATAAAAGAAAGCATCAGCAGAGAAAATTGTATAAAACTCGCGTTACAGAAGGCAATTCAAGCACTCGTTCGTTCGCCCACTCACCTGACTCAACAGCGTCTGCCCGGACAGAATTCACTCCTTTCATCTTACTGTCTGTCTATTTTCTATTTATATCTAACTGTCCTTCTGACAGACTAACTGATCTAACTTCCACAGCGTCAGTACCACCGACTGTCCGTATGCCACAACTCTTCAACACCACTACCGAGTATCCACTTCCATTACTGTCCCCGTATACTTAGCATCCCAATACTCCTCAAAACTACCGAGTATTCGCTTTCACAGCTACCCCAGTAACTTCCCGAGTACTCCACTCGACACTAAATTGCATTCGCTCACCACTATACTTCTATGTTACTAAACTCACTGACTCCTTTCAACCAGAAGTGGGCGCGTGAGTAACTTTTTGTTCACGATCACGCACGCTCACGGAACTAAAAAAGTAATCACGACCAATCACGCATGAATTTTTATGTTTGATTCACGATCACTAACGCTCACGATTTTATTTTGGCACTCACGCCCGATCACGCCCGGCGGGTCACGTTCGTGTCACGTAATTGTTTCTATGTACATTTAAGCCTGTTTAACACAGTCATAAATTGTTATCAAATTTGTTAACAAATTGGTAATAAGTTAGGTAACAGATTGGTTTCATTGGAAACGAATGTTTATGGACAAATAGATTGTTCTATTCCATCACAAATATCATTATAAATTTGGTAACAAATTTTTTAACAAAATTATGATCGTGTCAAACGGGCATAAAGACTTGTATATCTTTAGTAAAATCGGAGCAACTGTGTATACAATTTTGGGTACAACAATTACACTATTTTTATGCAAAAAAAATACTGTTGATGACATATTTGGACATAATAATAATAACAAGAATGTAAAGTAAAAGATGGAAATTGACAATTTTTACCTTCCGTCACCTTTAGGTAAGGAAGGTATTGTCTTTGGTCAAAAAAATCGGTGGTGAGTTTTTGATGAATAAGCACGTTTTAGGGTCCCTAGAATACGATTTTACTATTTTTACGATGATGTCTGTATGTGTGTGTGTGCGTGTGTGTGTATGTATGTGTGTCCGTGTGTGTGTGTATGTAACAAATTTTTCGTCTGCGATAACTTCCATACTACAATTCTAAAAATTATAATTCTTTCGTATTTCTATTTGTTACATCCATGTGAAGAGCTGATTAGATTTTGGTTAGAATTTAACAACCGGAAGTACCTTCATTTGAAGATTTTAACAGTTTTTCTTGAAAAAACTATGTTAAATATAATTTTTCACGTTTAATGTTATTATAAATATTAAAGAATATTTTATATTCTATACGATTTGACTACATTTTATACTTAATATTAAATGGATATAGAGTTAAAAATTTATAAAGAAATTAAATTTCATAAAGTAGCCATACCTTTGGAAACAGCTACTATATTAAGAAAATTTTGATTCAAAGATGTCAGTGTCAAGTGAAAGTGACATAGTGTGTTTGTTGTATAATTTTCCTGGAAATATAGGATCTTTTGCTATAAATTTTCTGTATGGAATTTGCATAAAATACATGCAACTGCCGGAAGTTAAAGTACAAGAAATATAATCTTTAGCAAGGAACTTTCTATATGAAATTTGTACAAAATACACAGAACTGACGGAAGGTAATGTGCTGGCCACATCAGATTTTTTAAATAGAAATAGAAGAAAACTTGTACTTAAGCCCGATTAAATTTCAATCACGCCTGATCACGCACGATAATTTTTAGTGCCTCACGCTCACGTCCAATCACGACGCAAAATTTTAATTATATTCACGATCACGCGGGTCACATCGTGACCCATCGTGACCCGAAAAAATCACGGCCCGCGCTCACTTCTACTTTCAACTCACTAGCTGACTTATTTACGAGTACTTACTGGACTTTACTATGTAACTGTCTGCATATCTGACCATTTTCCCACACATGTACGATGCTTATATAATTGCTCTAATATTTGTCAGAACATTCTAGCAATGTCTCGACCGATACAACAATGCGCTTATCTCCCCCTTGTTTACATAACTGCTCACCTCAAGTCGCCTGCCCTGCGCGCCGCTTCTGTGTTATCGATCGCCTACCTAAGCTCCGCCTATTTTTCTACAGAGTGATCCAGAATGATTGAAGGTTCCGCCTCGTTCTAATTTTTTGTTTGCCGAACCGTTGCGTACGATTGACAATTTGTATTGGCGTACATATTTCCACTTATTTTCATCATTCTTCGCAGTAAGAAAATATACTTCCAAAATAAACTTGTCATATTCTTCCATAAACACTATTCTAACGTAACAATTTGAATAAATAATAGTTTAATTTTAAAAGATAAAAACAAGCTGTATATAAAACAAATTCAAAATACATAAAGCCGCCAAATGTCGGTAATATAGGAAACATAATTTATCATTGCTAGTAAATTGATACTAATTTTTTTCCGTGGAAGATAATTTTGATCATAATAAGTACTTTTTTAAGTCACGTTACAATCAATCATTCTGGATCACTCTGTAGAAAGAGAAACGCTTCTATTATAGACGTTAGCTCAAACGCGCTGGCTGGGGGGCTCGTGGACCAAATGTCGTAAGTACCTACCCTCTCACATTACACTATTTAAATATTTTAGTAAAAATGGGGCCTACTAATCATTTGTAATATTTTAATGTTTAATCTGAGTAATGTTATAAAAATGAAATTAGTGACTAGCTATATTATTCTCTGATGGCAAATGAAATATTTTCTATTTACAGGTAACCACGTGCAACCCACATGATTTTTTTTATATTTCATCACGAGTGGTAGAAATGACTTCATATGCAAAGTGAATGACAGTGATAAAATTGTTTTACGCCCGTTTATTGGATTATTGTACTCGCATGTCGAATTCCAAATCATATTTTATTTGATTTTAATGGCGCCTGTAGTTTAATACCGATCATTACGCGAATGACGAACTAAATAAAATTTTAGAACAATATTCGATTAATATCGGGATAGCAACGGATGAAGGAGATTAAATTTGATGTTTACAAAACATAAATGACGCCGTGGTGAAATATAAAATTGTAGTTAAATAAACATGTGTTTCACATTCGCTTTGCAAACTGTTGGGGATTGAACGTGTGTATATATTAATTAAAATTTTACAATAAGCCTACACATTTAGTTTTAAAGTCTATTAAATTTGATATTGCTTGATGCCAATAAAATGCGGTAATTATTTTATAATTTTATAAAGGAACAAAAGGAAGGTGATACTGCTCTGTATATTTTATTCTTCCATTTGTTTTAAATACTGTTGTTAACCTCGGTAGAAAAACCTGTTAAAATGGCAATAGACCTTTCCATTTAAAAGAGATAGACAATATTAAGTAAAATGGTGGCAACGCAAATTATGGGGAAATCTGTGACAAATTTAAAACTTCCTAATGGAATATTCAAAAGCTTCTATTGAAGCTATAATATGACACGATTCAAATTTTCAGCGAGGATGCAAGTATTTTAGTGACTGCAATATTTTGATATTTTGTTTAACAGTCCAGCTGTCAGTTACAGGCGCCATTTTACTTAATATTTGCAGAGATAGCAAGAAGTAACTTATAAATTGAAAAAATCTATTTATGTAATTCTGTATGAAGAGTATCTTTATCTATCAACTTCAATATTCTTGAAAAAAATCGTGTACATATTGTTTATTTATAAAGTTATTTAAAAAATATATATATTTTGGTTCCAGCAAAAACAATGTTTAATTTTAATAAGGAAAACTTTATTACAATAATAAAAATCTGATGTGGCCAGCACATTACCTTCCGTCAGTTCGTGCGTCAGTTCTATGTATTTTGTACAAATTTCATACAGATAGTTCCTTGCAAAACATTCTATGTCTTGTGTATTACCTTCCAGCAGTTGTATGTATTTTATACAAATTTCATACAGAAAATTTCTAGCTAAAGATCCTATATTTTCAATAAAATTATAAGTCACACACACTATGTCAATTTCACTTGACACTGACATTTTTTATTCAGAATTTTCTTAATATCTTAGCTGTTTCCACAGCTATAGCTACTTTATGAAATATAATATCTTTATAAATTTTTAACTCTATATACGTTTAATATTAAGTACAGAATTCAGTCAAATCGTATAGAGAATAAAATATTCTTTAATATTTATAATAACATTAAATGTGAAGAAACATGATATTTAACATAGTTTTTCAAGAAAAACTGTTAAATCTTCAAATGAGGGTACTTTCAGTTGACAAATTGTAACCAAACTATAATCAGCTATGGATATAACGAAGAAGAATACGAAAGAATTATAATTTTGATATTGTAATATTAGAGTTATCGCAGACATACATACACACGTACACACACACGCACGCACGCACGCACGCACGCACGCACGCACGCACGCACGCACGCACGCACGCACGCGCACACACAAACGCACACACACGCACACATACAAACACACACACACATACAAACACGCACGCACGCACGCACACACGCACACACGCACACACGCACGCACGCACACACGCACACACGAACACCCGCACACACGTACACCCGCACACACGCACACACGCACACACACGCACACACGCACGCTCGCACGCACGCACGCTTGCACGCACGCACACACACACACACACACACACGCACACACACTTACACACACGCACACACACATACACATACAGACATCATCGTAAAAATACCAATACTTTTAAAAGGGCAAAATAAGCAAAATTGGATAATTCAACATCCCTATTCAAATTTAAATGACAGTTATTTTCCGAGAACATACCTCATCTTATGCGCTGAGACATCTGGTGGATGATAACTTCGTAAACAGATTAAATTTGATAAGTTGACTCAGATATAGTACACCGTGCATGGTTATTAAAAATATGAATTATTTATTATTTATATTTAAAATAATTTTACTTAAGTATCTAAGTTTATGTTTAATTATTATCTAAAGGACTTTGCTCGAGCCTTTGCTTAATTATTTATATAAGTAATACGATTTCTGACTGCTCACATGACATTCGATCATTTCTAAAGAAATAGCGGAGATTTTCCGGCAAATAGTATCCTTGAGGGCTTTAAGGTTTTAAGGTGAACACCTTTTATTACAGGTAGCTCCAAAAAAGGAAATCACAGGGTGTAAGGTTAGGCGACATCACTGCACAAGTAAATCATGAGCTGTTGGTCCATCCTGCTAAAATCAAAAATGCGACTGAAAAGTACAGGAGATAATCTAACAAATGACATCGGGCAATGGGCAATGGCCAATTATTGGTCATTCATATGGCGCGAAGATCCTTGCAAGTTTTGCAATAAATGTTTCCGTTGAAGCTGATTTCCCTGTGTGGTGATATCGTCTAACCTTACAACCTGCGATTTCTTATGATGGTATCTGAAGTTAAAGGTCTGCACACATCGATATCAAAATCTTGAAGCTCTCAAGGATATAGAACACTACTTGCCCACCGCTATTTTCCTAGAAGTCATGCAAGCATTGTGACGATGGTCACTAGATTGAATTTATTTTTCGTGTTTAGCATTGTAGTCTTGTGGTTAACAAGTTATTTTTTTTGCTAAAGTTTATAAATTCAAATCGAGGTTCAAATCCCACCAGTAAAAATGTTGTTTACATTTTTATTATTTTGTATTGATTGAGATTACGCATACAAAGTATTTGTTTGGTTATATTGTATGTCGTTTGTTGTAAAATGTATTGTTGTATTTTTGTTTAAAATTGCTAATGTTTACAAATTTGTTGTTTACCTGTCAGGTACCGTGTAGTTGAGTGGCTAGCCTCGTGGCTAGCATGCTCGATCAGCGCGCTGGGGCTCGTGGGTTCGATCCCACATTAGTTTGTATTCTTTATATTTTTAATTTTAAATAACAAGTATTTTGCAGGATAGTTAGAATCACGTTTAAACTTATTTTCGTATTTCTAACGGTTTTTCGGGGTATAAATACGGGCCCAAGCGACAGTTTTATTCAGAGAGAGAGTGTGTGCTTTCTCGGGGAGACGATGTGTGCCGTCTTCCGCGAACCTGGTAAGTGCCGCGCGAGCAAGTGACCCTGGCTGCCTCTGATTCAGTGCTGTTGGTGTATGCCGGCAGCTCGTGAGGGAGTGCAGAAGGTGCATCGTACGACTACGGACACCGCCGTACCCGGATGTTAAAGCTAGTGTTGTTTACCACTGTTTGCTGTAATCGCGATTGTCGATGAGTGTTGGTGTGTGTCAACACGGCTCCGTTTCGAAATCGCGATTGTTGATGAGTGTTGTCGAGTAACAACACTGTTACCGTTTGCTTGTTTCAACTTTGGTGTGTGCCATTGTTGATCGTTCGTGCCGCGGTCCTGTAACTTTGGTGTGTACCATTGTTGCCCGTTCATTGTTGACCGTTTATTTTTATGAATGAATCCTGCAAGTATCGCTGCTTCATTTATATTAGCCGATAGTATGCTAGCTATTGTTACTTTCTTTTGTTTCGTTATTATCATCGTTTTTAATATATTTTAATAAAATATTAAAATTCATTATATATGATTTCATTGTCAAAAACCGAACTCTGTCTCCAGTAAGCTACCCGAGTCCTTTTGGCGTTCAAGCCACTCTTTTCAGCGACGCTATAAGAGCCTTCTTTACTGCATTTACCACCTCTCATGTGCTGTGTTATCGACAGATCGATTAGCGTCCGAGAAACCCGTTTTGACAGCAAGGAGAACAACAGAGAACGTCGAGTAAAGATGACAGGCCACACGCCTTTTTTTTGGCCATTACAAAATGGCGCCCGAGCAGGGACTGTTGACTTGTTGACCATTACAGCATTTAGAAATGATATCGAAGAGTGTATTGACGGCTATCAACTTGAAGGTACTATTTTTAAAAAGCGCTAAAAACTATATTTTACATAGGGTTTTAATGATTATTTTTTGTATTTATTACTGCTTCTGTAGAATAAACTTAATATTTTTGAAGTTAGTAGAATAAATTCTACAAATATTATGAAAAGACACTGAGCTCTGTTGTGTTTTCAGCGATCATTTTTGTCGTGTGTGTATGTGAAACAAGTTTGTTACCCATGATAATATAGTCAGTCTCTTGTGATATTTATCGGTGTATGGACGCATATGTATTTATATGAACTTGTATTAAGTGATAATATCTAAAGTAATATTTAAAGTGAAATACGAAAATTTGTGTGAGTAATTTTGGACTAAACCATCTGGTGTGGAATATTTTCATTTCACTGGTAAGTCAAGTATCACATTTAGGGTATATTCCAAAAATAACAAATTTTAACCGTGATTAAAAAAACTGTACATTTATGAATCATGGTACAGGTTAAATTGGTTGCAACCGAAGCGCACCAACGCAACCGTGGTTTTTCCTTTGTTCTCTTGGTAACATCTTCTGTCCTTTTTCATAACATGTCAGATATTAAAGGTTAGTCTAGTTAGATACTATTTATCAACTAGTGTATGGTTATATAAGATTTTAATAATAGTCACGTGACTAGAACCAGTCTGTAACCGAAACCAAGGTTCTTGATATATTTTATTTTTGGTATATACCCTTACTCTATAGATGAGATGTATATTAATTCGAATTCATACGCATATTCTTCATTTATAATACCTACATACACACCGGGTGTACAATTGAAATATGTAACATTGGAAAGGCGCAATGGTATTTTTTAAATATGGTGATTGTTGCTTCCCTAATTAAATTAGACCAAAAGTGTAAGTAAAAAATCTGGTGTGGCCAACACAATTCCTCCCGCTATTTACAGCTCGAGTCACAAAAAATATTAAATTAATCTTTATTTTTGGATTAGAGAATTTTACTCTATTTTTGACAGTTTATTTCTTAAAATATAGTCTAATCTAATCCAAGTAACTATCTTTTTTAAAACCCTTCAACAGGATTAAATCCCAATTACAGAGTGGGTTCATAAAGGCATTCATGACATGAGGCATTGCTCTAACCATTAAGATTAAATTTTAAATACGGGGATAAAATAGAATTCACTAATCAAAAAATGAGGATGAGCTTAAACATTTTTGTGAATCGTTAATTTATATTAATCTATTATTATACTGTATTGAATTCCTTTTCTATTGTTCTATTTACTTTTTTCTATTTAAAACGTTACTAATATTATTTTGCAATGATTAGTTCTTTGATAGTGACATTTATCTGTCAGTTACATACATTTGAATAACTGCGTTTTGTTTGTATAAAGCGTGGGCTCTGGGATTTAAATTATAGATAATTTTATAAATTTATCCATAAAATATATAGAAAAAGTATTAATGCAAATGTATAGAAAATTTAATAATCTTTAATTTTTATAATAACATTAATCTCAAAAAAATAACATTTAAAGGTAATTTCGAAGAAAAACTATTTTGAGCTTCTAGTAAAGTGCCATTTCCGCCAAAATCTAATGAGCTCTTTCCATTACAGAAAAAGTTCGAAATACGAGGTTTCAAAATTTTCAGAATGATAGTATTTGAGTTAGAGTGGAGGATCCACATACACATACATACACATTGTGAAAATGTTAAAATTGGATTCTAGGGAACTTAAAACGTGGTCATTTATCAAAATCTTGATATGCGATTTTTAGCACGATCCCTATACCTCCCTTACTAAAGATATCGGGAGGTAAAAATATTTATAATAGGGGATTACAGCTCATTAAAATACTTCGGAAATAAGAAGGTTTTTGTTTTAGCAGCTCGTCACTCATATATGAAGTCCATATATATTATTTTTATTGGCGACTCAAAGACCACCTATAAATATATAACGAATACCGAGTTAGGGGGTGGAGTCTATTACCAATCGAAGTAGACAAATTCAAATAGCGGACATGTGGCTACCAGTCCAGTACTGCAATTCTCAAACAGTTTTTATTTGAATATAAATTTCTTGCATTAAACTTAATAATTTTGATACACTTGCAATTATAAAGCATGTAGACTTGTACAGTGTTACAATATTAATTTGTTTTTTTATAAATATAATTTAAAAATAGCATAACATTTCAAAAACATTTTAGATCCACGAAGAAAACAGTTTTATATAAAAACTTATATTCGTGACGTCACATCTGTCACAGATATTATTTTGCGTAAGATTATTTTTATTAAATTTATTATGTTTTGTCTCTAATTAGCTATTTAGGTACGTAACCGATGCTGTTGGATAAGAGCTACATTTAATGATACTGGTATTCACGTATTTTATTTCAGTTTATTTCTAGATTTCAGTGTGAGAACATCGATATTATAGTGGTTCAGGTGAGAGAGTTAATCTAGCGTGTGTATGATTGTGAGTGTGCGTGTGAGCAGTACTGGGTACTGTAGTGGCCGCATCGTGTGAACCCGAGGGTCGCCAGCGGTAGCAGAAGGGAGACCTGTAGTGACCCGCTTCTGGGTCGCCAACGGTAGCAGCAGTTTGGGCTGTAGTGATCTCTGTGGATGTGTTCCCGGATCACCACCGAAGCGGCAGAGGTTCCGTAGTGGCCGCCCGTGTGGACCCGGGGGTCGCCAGCGGCAGCAGCAGGGAAAGGCTGTAGTGACCCACTTCTGGGTCGCCAACGTTAGCAGCAGTTAGGGCTGTAGTGATCCCTGTGGATGTGTTCCCGGATCACCACCGAAGCGGCAGAGGTTCCGTAGTGGCCGCTCGTGTGAACCCGAGGGTCGCCAGCGTAGCAGCAGGGAAGGCTGTAGTGACCCACATTTGGTGTCGCCAACGGCAGCAGCAGTTAGGGCTGTAGTGATCCCTGTGGATGTGTTCCCGGATCACCACCGAAGCGGCAGAGGTTCCGTAGTGGCCGCCCGTGTGGACCCGGGGGTCGCCAGCGGCAGCAGCAGGGAAAGGCTGTAGTGACCCGCTTCTGGGTCGCCAACGTTAGCAGCAGTTTGGGCTGTAGTGATCTCTGTGGATGTGTTCCCGGATCACCACCGAAGCGGCAGAGGTTCCGTAGTAACTGGCGGTACTGCCCGTAGTTGCCAACATGTGTGTACGGTGTGTGAATACCTGAACCTTTCGTAAATGATTGCCTCCTCACTGAGTATTTCTCATGTGTTAATTCTTTTACAGAAATAATCACGGCGTGAAGGAGGATTCCGCGTGACCGGGTTCGGCCAGGCGACGGTCATCTAGATTTGTTATTATTTTTGTATTAATACTGTATGAACCGGTTTGGGTGATAAATGTGTTTTAATATTCTAATTTTCAGCGCTAACTTTTAATCGTCCTTTATAACACATCTATATTTTCAAACTTCGGGGGACCATAATTCGCTTATTAATAGGAATTTTTTCACCGGATTTTCACCAATAGTCTTAGTTTTACTTATACTTTATGATGAAGTTATAAAAAAATAGTGGAATTCCTTATTAAATATATTATCTAATAATGTTCATAATCATTGTTTAAATGCGTAATTTTTAGCTATTTACATGTTATGAGCAATAGCAGAAAATGTTGAACAGTATTGCTTCCTGCGTGTATAGTACAGTTATTGTTTCATTGTTTAATAAATAAAAATTTAATTGTGCTGGTTATTAATATTTTGTCTGTATTTGTTTTCTATTCGAAATTATAAATAATATTAATATGGTTTCTCTAGATCAAAATTAAATGAAACCATTTTCATTTATTTCATTATACCTACCTTCAATATCGAGATATAATATACATTTTTTAAATTAAATTTTTATTAAAAATTAATCCCTTCATACATGAAATTTTTTTAGGCTTCTCAAACCTTTAACAATTATTAGTTTTAATAAGGTCAGCGTTTTTTTTTTGTCTTTTCCAGTACATATAACGGAATGGATTATAAAATGCGATTGGCGTAAAATAATGCCGACATCTATTTTTCATGCTTTTCGTGTTATATGGTTCGCATGAATTTATATATAAATAGTATTAGCAACTACATAATTTCAATTTAAAATACTACTGAAATTTGTGTGTGAAATATGAATATTACACGAAATATATCAACATTTTACAGCATATAATTCATTTTATGCTAATTCCGTTGAAATACTACTGTACTACGAATTTAAATCAAACCAAATATACGTACCTAGTGAAATATTTATTTATTAAAATGTGCAAATGCCTTTATTGGCATATTTTAATATTTCGTTACTATTTTATTTATTTATTTATTTATTTGGAGTAAATAAACAGAATATATGTTATTCCACTATTATCTTATTTAAATTTGGAAATATATATATATATATATATATATATATATATATATATATATATATATATATATATATATATATATATATATATATATGTATATATCTGTTAAACACACTCTTAAAAGCGACAACAGAATAATTTGATAAGTAGCCAGATTATCGTTATGATCCTTTATTAGACGTCGATTAACCAAACATCGATGCTTGCGAATAAAACATGTCTTATAAAACTAGTTCTTTAATATACTATTAATTTGGCCTGAAATTTGATTTTCCTTATTGAATTTCCCAAATACACGAAAATATACATTGCTTAAGCCATACATAACAGTTACGTTAATTAAGTTAAGAATCTTAAAATCTTATATGAAAAATTTGATAATATTATTTTATTTAAAATTGAAAGTTTGATGTGTATGTAAATCTACACCGTTTTACTTATCAACGCCAAATTTAGTTGAGTTATTCTTTTAGCTGTCGGATAGCATAGGTTTTACCTTCCGTCACCGGTAGGTAAGGAAGGTATTGTCTGGTCAAAAAATTTGGTGGTGAGTTTTTAATGAATGAGCACGATTTACGGTCCCTGGAATACGATTTCACTATTTTTACGATGATGTCTGTATGTATGCATGTGTGTATGGGTGTGTATCACAATTTTTTCTCCATCGATAACTCCAACACTACAATTCCAAGAATTATAATTTTTTCGCATTCCAATTCGTTACATCCATATGACGAGCTAATTAGATTTTGGTTAGAATTGGTCGACCGGAAGTACCCTCATTTAAAGATTATAACAGTTTTCCTTGAAAAATGCTATTAATATCATTTTTTCACATTTAATGTTATTGTAAATATTAAAGAATATTTTATTCTCTATACGATTTGATTATATTTTATACTTCATATTCAATGGATATTGAGTTAAGAAATTATAAAGGAATTAAATTTCATAAAGCAGCCAGCTATGCAACACTGGAAACAGCTAATATAATTTTAAAAAATCAGATATACAGATGTCAATGTCAAGTGTAATTGACCTAGTATGTTTGTGTTATAAATTTATTGCAAATATATATATCAGTTCTAAGAAACTATCTGTATGAAATTTATACAAAATATATAGAACTGAGGGAAGGTAATGTACTGGAAATATAGAATCTTTCGCAAGAAACTGGCTGTATGGAATTTGTATAAAATACATAGAACTGACGGAAGGTAATGTGCTGGCCACATCAGATATTTTTGAATTAATTTTCAATGTTTACTTAAGAAAAGTATTGACATTGGTTTTGTGAGCGGCCAACAGCGGCACTAGCGTTACTAATTACAGGTGTTCTGGAGTATTCGGAAGCACTCGGGAGATGCATCCATAAAATAAAAACGCGACAATGAATTATAACCAAATTTTGCAATTAACGGTTATCATAACCTCTTTCGCTTTGTTTTGTTGACTCACGATTGCTCATTGCTGTTATTTAGTATCCATCAACAGTTAGTGATGCACGACGAGGCGAGAATACTCTCGCATCTCGTCTCGTCTCGTTGCATTATGCAAGATGAGAACGAGAGCGAGATTGCAATTTAAAATTCGAGGTGAGATCGATATAACAACTGCGAGAAGCGAGAAATCTCGCGAGATTCTCGCGAGAGTTTCGCAATAAAAAGTATTTGTAACTTCATAGATTTGATTCATAAATTCAATGAAAAATGCACCATACAGGGAGTGGAGTCAACGGTAATTCGTGCATAGAACACGTGAATGTGAAAATTATATGAATTGACTATATTTTTTTGAGTCTATCTAGAGTCAAATGATATCGGTCGCAGAGATAGGAAATGCAAAATAAAGATTAAATCGGTTTTGCATCTACTAGAACTAGTTTTTCTCCAACATTTCAGCCCCTAATTCATCCGAGTTAAAACTACGGTTAATAAAATTCTTGTCGTCCCTGAAAAGTAAAGGATCTTATATTAAGCGTCGATAGGAGCCACCACGGATTGAAGCGGAGTGATTGGTTGCCAGCGGGTTCCCATTGTAGCGCTTTTTTATGAGTAAATCTTACTTAAATAGTGGCATATACTTAATGATAAAGTATAGAAACCTTTAGTTACAAAAAATATTTTTTTTAATGTTTAATTAGTTTTACTGATGACATAATTTAAATAATTTGGTGACTAGAATTTAGTGTTTCGTCTCTGTATTATAGTTATACGACTGTAAATACACGGAAGACAGAACGATTGGTGCGAACTTGTCTTTTGTAGTTCAGCTGATACGTAAATACCGAGGTAAATACTTAGTGCGCAAGCGCTTATTTTTACAGCGAGACTCTCGCGAGACTCTCGCGCGAGAACGAGACGAGACCAAAAAAAAATGTACGAGAGCGAGATCGATATTGTAGATCCGAAAACGAGACGAGATCGATATTTTATATTTCTCGTCTCGTCTCGTCTCGCGTGCATCACAATCAACAGTGCAGTTATTTATCGTTTCTCTCTAGAGTATTGATCATCGAGTTTGTTGATCAACATAACCTCTTTCGCTTTGTTTTAATTTTATGACGGCTGCTCATTGCTGTGTTAATTAGTGCACGTCAACCGTAAATAGAAATTATTTAATATATTTATCTGTTGAACATTGCTGCATTCTGCTATAAAATTTGTACAATACAATAATATGCAAAGTTCCTCGTCGAACAATTAGCAATAAAATTATTAACAAACCGCCCCGAAATGATTTATTTATTATTAACAGTGTTGTGTCAAATAATCTACAAGAGTTCTCTCTATTTGTCAAGGTGTTCAACAAAGCAGCAGTTGTTAAAAATTAAAAGAAAACAGTGTAGAAGAGTACCGAAAGTTGAATATACATAAAATTTATTATTTAATAATATTACCCAGTAATAGTGTTTGTTCAAATATTTGCAACGGGTAAAGCTAGTATGAACTAAATTATTTTTGAATGACCATAAAAATGAATGTTTTAAGACCATAAAAAAGGTGTAGGTACGTGTATAACAAAGGAATAAATACTGTATGACAGATTTCGAGTATTTGACCATATGTTAACACCTAAACACCTATTTGGGACATTTATTCACATTACAAAGTATAAGTATTTATTAGGTAATATTATAATTGCACCTTACAAATCTAAAAAGTATTTGCCATCAAAATTTTACAACATATTTAGATAAATTTTACTTCGAAGAAAATACGAAGTATTAAATTTACAATATTCACTTTTAAGGTTGATAATTAACAAAAATTTTAATGTTTGTTGAGGGCTTAATACGAAGGTAATAATTTATGCTTCTCTCATTACTGAGGAATTAGCACGGGCCATTACATCCTTGTAGAAGCTTTTATAAAGGAAATTAAATTATTATCAGAATTCTTTAAAACTTATCTTTTTTATTCAGCAAGTTGGTTTACGATAATTCCTAAGTCTTGAAGTGCTTTAAAAAACAATCTTTTAATGGGAACCTCCACCATAACAAAAATATAAAAATGTATTCTTCATACCTAAGACTTGATAAATAAATAAAACATTTTTTTAATAATTACTTTGCGAGATATTTGAAATTTGTTGTACCATTATGATTGTGACGTCACGCTATTGCTACCTTTTTCTCACATCCTACTCGATTTTAAATAATATCTTGCTTGCAAGTTTTGACATCCGATAGCTTTCTAACTTAAGTTTTCATATTACTTGTTAAGTCTAAGTTATTAAAGTTAAATAAATATTTTATTCACAATCGGTTAGTAACATGACGATTTCTGACTTTAAAAAAGTTGAGAAATTAGCATTGACGTATTATATAAATGGACGCAACGTAGGTACTGCTTTACTGTATAAGCATTGACGCACACCTTAGAAAAGGATAGAGCTAAGTTAGGGGCAAAGTCAAAAGATGAAAAATAACACAGAGTGCTTAGGAATATTCATCTCATTCATAATAAATGACAATGTAAAATATAGTTCATATTCGATTTAACATAAAATATTTCATTCGTATATTAAATTATTTGTAAAAATAATACATATAGAAAAGTACTTTTGCTTTAACAAATATTATTTATTTAAAACTATTTTTATATACATTATAGGTATAGTCCGTCGATTGAAAATGATTTCTGCATCACAGAATGTTTAGATGGCTTGAAATTGTGTCTTCTAACTGCAATAAGCAGTCTGTTCACATTTCATCTTTCGGAAGTCTACTCGAAAAACATTCATATAAGATGTGACAGTTTAGTTTACGACGAATAAGAAAGACTTGTGAAATTTTCTGTCTTTTTGATAACGAACTGTTCCATTTGCACTGCATGACTTTACTATTTTAAAAGAATTCTGAAATATAAATGAAATCACACTTATATGCATAGCATGAATGACAGAACATAACCTCAATTACCAGCAATCTACATTCAAATTATTTCTATTTCACATTAAATCAAAATTACTCACTTTGTATTGTAACTAACTCTTAGTTAGAGATATGAATATTATTTTTACTAATATTCTGAGGAAATATATTACACTTTTACTAGCTGTCACTACTGTCAGACTAGCAAACACAACAACAGACCGCAACAATGTTCTTGTTTGACGTTGCCCCGCTTATCTATCTTTCCTTTTCTAAGGTGAGCGTCAATTCCTCTCTCTCTACGTTGGGTCCATTTATGTAATATGTCAATGGAAATTAGTTATACCTAACCTTTTTCCAAGAGGTTGAAAAATAGCTGCTCCCCACCTTGAGAGATCAATGCGTATCAGTGATGGATATTTACATATAAATAAACAAAGCTTCTTTACAATTTATATAATAAAAAAATTGAATAAAATTGTAAATAATACCAGTAATGAATGGAATGAAATCAATATTTAAGGTTAGAAATCAAACTAACAGTTCATGTGTTATTTTATTAAAACTGGTAGATACTTTTATTTATATCTCCCTTCATTGGTAGCTTAGCTGTTTAAATTTTGTAATACAAGTATTTTTACCTCATATGTAAAGAAACGAATGAATTTGTAAATAATACAAATAAGTGTAGATAAATGTGAAATCAAAATTTAAGGTTAGAAATCAAACTGACAGTTCATGTGGCAAACGAACAATCTTAGACCATTCGTTTATTTATGTTAGGTTATTATTATTTACCGGTTCCAGAATATTAATCCCTTGTTTACATATACAAAAGTAGGCTGGTAACTAAGTAATAACTACATCTTTTGTCAACTACAGGCTACAAAATAAAAATGAAATCAAATGAAACTATACTCATAATTATTTTCATGAATACATACAGATAACGTTAGTGTATCGTTCTTAACACGTTTTACTGTATTCTAAAATAATAAAAATGAGGAAATCACATAATTTGAATATTTGTCATATTGCCATAAATATCAAAATAATTGTTCTGTTTATCATGGCATTCTAAAAGTATCATTAATGAGAGCAAAAAATAATATTTATTAATAATGTCTTTATTTTCTTAAACCGATAAATTATTGAACAAACCACGGATGTTATGAATCCTAACAATCCTTAGATGTCTTAAAATCCTCGCTGTATTAACTCGGATTTCAAACTCACATCTGTGGCAGTTATAATAGTCATAACAATTCATTGTCTCGGGCTATAGCTAACCAAGGCGCGACGCGTTCCACCTCGGTTAGTAATATACAATTTTTATATACATTTTTTAAAAAAGTTACTATAGCAAGTATTGAACGAAAGTCAAATATACTATAGGAATGACATAGCATAGAAGTTCTTTTCAACCAAAAGGTGGATGTAGTTGAAAATTTTATTGGACCAATTAATTTTAAAATCGTTTCAGAACAAATTTTAGTGCTGCCGTGACGACAATCAAATGCAATAGACACTTATACACAAATGTAATTTGCACACAACGCCTCTAGCGAGAATTGCTTAGATGTAACGGCAATACAAACAAAGAACTGTCAGCTATTCACAGTACCTGACTGTGGTTTGTTTGTATCGACATTTTCTATCTCTCTTACGTATGACGTCAATTCTGTAAATGTGAGAAATTGATCCCCATGCCATCTATATATGGAACGAAAATTCAAGTATATTGTTCCTGTCCTAGAACTAGTAACATTTTAAAAAATTCGACATTAGACGAACATATTTCCGATATGAACCTGCTTTTTTAAAAAAAGGGTTATTGAAATCTATTAGTATTTGACATTGATTTTATGGGAAAAACGGCGTTTCTCGTTTTTTCTATCAAAGTCATATACAAATAGACTTCAATCACTTTTTACCTTCCGTCATACCTTTAGGTAAAGAAGGTATTGTTTTTGGTCAAAAAATTCGATGGTGAGTTATTAATGAATAAGCACATTTTAGGGTCACTAGAATACGATTTTACTATTTTTACGATGATGTTTGTATGTATGTATGGATGGATGTATGTACGAGTATGTATGTGTGTGTGACGATTTTTTCGGATCGCATAACTCCAATACCACTTTTCCAAAAATTATAATTTTTGCGTATTCCTCTTTTTTACATCTAATGAATCAGGACGTTTTAGAGTCCTTAGAATACGATTTTACTATTTTTGCGATGATGTCTGTATGTCTGTGTGTATGTGTTTATGCGTGTATATGTGTGTGTGTGTGTGACGATTTTTTCTCCGTCGATAACTCCAACAATACATTTCTATAAATTATAATTCTTTCTATTGCCTTTCGTTACATCCATATAAAGAGATGATTAGATTTTGGTATAATCGGTCGACCGGAAGTACCCTCATTTGAAGATTTTAACAGTTTTTCTTGAAAAACGCTGTTAAATATCATTTTTTCACATTTAATGTAATATTCTGAGGGTTATAAATATCACAAACAGTAAAGATTTACACAAATAAAAATAGTCTAATAAACTTTTCTTTAGAATACAACCAATACAGTAACAAAATATAATAAATAATACAAAATTACATCAAAGAGAGACTAGATGATTAGATTTTGGTTATAATCGGTCGACCGGAAGTACCCTCATTTGAAGATTTTAACAGTTTTTCTTGAAAAACGCTGTTAAATATCATTTTTTCATATTTAATGTAATATTCTGAGGGTTATAAATATCACAAACAGTAAAGATTTACACAAATAAAAATAGTCTAATAAACTTTTCCTTAGAATACAACCAATACAGTAACAAAATATAATAAATAATACAAAATTACATCAAAACTTGACAATCTGTCAATCAATCAAATTCCACCTTCTTGATCTGTTTTTGTTCCTCCAGAGTTCTCTTGTCGCTTCAACGCAATATTAAAAAAAAAAAACAGTGAAGTACCCCACTCCAAACCAGGTAGAAGCATTTTTATTTTACTTTTGGGACACGTGCTGGCAGATTAACTCTGACCAAATAAAATTTCATAATTGCTGTGGAAAAGACAGTGTCTTTCTTCAGAGGTTTTACGAGGAAAGTATGTTCCTCTGCTGCTATAAATAACATATATCTTTATGGCGTAAAACTTAAGTTACGTTTCTTTTACAACCGCAGAACGAAACTGCGTAAAAGCTGAAAGCTGTTACATCAACTCTTATATAGTATAGCGGAGAATTAAACATCATTTTCTTCTACTCAACGTAATTTTATGTGGATCCCAATATGAAATACGACATAACAAAGTATTTACAATAAAAGTTTTATTTTGCTATCATTGCGTACAGCCTACTTTGATTCTCATTTGTTGATGGATGTACAGGTAGTAAACAAACATTAGTGAATTAGGCCATAGGGCTATAGTTTTCATAATATTAGCCTATAACATATACATAGGTATATTAGCACCATATTTTATTAATTAATACCTGCATTTTAGTACGGGATTGTTCTTATTTAGTAATTTAATATCGAAAATAGTCCTGGTTTATTTTTGCATATTGCTAGGTATTATAACAATGTTCATGTCAGAAACTTCTAGTTATCTTCAACTATTTTTGTATTACATAGTTTATTTTTGCCTGCATATTCAAATTATTCCTATGTGAATTTATAATAATGCTTGTCTTGCATACTTACTTCATAATATTTAATATCTCGCTGATGATGGATCGAAGTAGTATTTTCTTTTCTTATATAGTCCATAAATTTCCTTCCCGATACAATGTTGTATCGTAAAACGCTGCATGAATTTTTCATCCACATTACTATTTCCATGTGATTTGCCTATTGATTTTTCATTATAGAAGGATACATCGTAGCAGAATAGAGTTAAGCGAATTTACATCATTCGAATATCATTGAATGTAAAGCAGATAAACATTTATTCCTACTATCAAAATTTATAACGTATGTTTTTTTATAGTTTTATCAAGTCATCCTTTGTTAGGGACACGAAATGAATGTTGTGTTTTGTTACTTATCACGCTTATCAGGATTTAATTTCTTTTTTGGATTTTTTCATCAACATACAGGGTGTTAAAAAAGTGTTCGGAATTTTTAAGGGTGTATAGTATAGACCAAAATAAGTAAAAAAATCTGATGTGGCCAACACATGACCTCCCCTCAGTCCCATATTTGAAATAACAATGAGCTTTAAGTAAAGTATCACTTCCGGTTGATCGTTTGTAAACAAAATCTAATTTGTTGTTCCAATAAATAGAACAGTCTGTAATACCAAATTTTGGGTTATATTTTTATGTTTTCCTCGAAAATCTGTCAATAGCTCAAAATTATATTTTATTATTTTTAGCAAAACGTACCACTTCCGGTGTATCATATAAGTATAGTCAGAATATAATGTTGTTTCAAATTATACACGAGTTTTAAATACCAAATTTGAGAAGTTCTAGATCATATTTTAATATAATTTTTTCAAGAAAATCTGTTTATAGCTTCCTGTAACGTAGTACTCATTAATATGAAAATCTTAAATACCAAATTTGAAAAGTTTTGGATTGTATCTATTTATTTTTCACGAAAATCTGTTCAGAACTTCAAATAAAGACTTGCAGTGATCTCTAAGTCGGATTTACTTAAATGCCACGAAATGTCACTGACAGGTACAGTTGCTTCAAAAATAGCCTGATTCATATTAACATGATTATAAAATTATCAACGGGTAATAGTTGATTTGATTATCAAATTTAGATAATCGCTATATTCATTTGTTTTTTATATAAATGTTCGAAATTTGCCTGAAATACTTTTCAACACTTTGTCTGCAAGATATAAAAGTTTAAAATCAATAGGTATGTATCTCAATGCACTGCGGTATTATTGAGTTTTAAACAGGATTTGTTTTTTAATAGCCATTCGGTACTGGCACAAATTTCAAATATCAAGATTAAATACAAAGAGCAAAACCAAATAAAACTGTATGGTTTATTCTGAATATAATGGCTCGTGGCTCTAATATACGTGGCCGCTGCTAAACAGTATGGTTCCGTCATATACATATATTTAAATGTATTGTAACGTTTTTAATTTATCTGGGTGAAGTGTAAATATAAGACAATTATTATTAATTAAAATTAAATGTTTATTAAACTATAATGAAAGTTAGTATTACTAATTATTAAAAACTGATTACGACTAAGACTATAATTAACTAGATAACACTAACACTATTTATTTATTTAACCAATTAGCACTACTATTTATTTCCATGATATTACTAATTATTTATTTCACTGCGCGTTTCAATCTAAGACTGCCGACCTGTTGCAGACTCTTGTAGACTGTTTACGTGATATTTATGTCATTATATTTATATCACTATATACTTATATCATGTTCAACTGTCCGCCTACCGACGTCCACAGCATCTATATACTCAACTGACTCAACAGCGTCTGTATATTTAACTGCTCGGACAGAAGGCACCTCTTTCACAACAATATCTATCATTTATGTAACTCTCTGTCTAACTTTCACAGCTTCAGTATCACCGACTTTACGTATGCCACAATTCTTCAACACCACTGCCGAGTATTCACTTCCACTTGTCGTTACTGTCCCCGTATACCTAGCTTCCCAATACTCTTCAACACTACCGAGTATTCTCTTTAACAGCTATTCCAGTATACCAGTAACTTCCCGACTCGCCGTTACTGTCCTTGCACACTATGTCTTCCCAATACTCGTCAAAATTACCGAGTATTCACATCCACAGCTATCCCAATATACCAGTAACTTCCCGAGTACCTACTCGACACCAACTGCATACGCTCACCACGATACTGCTGTGCTTTTCACTAACACTTTACTCTCTAACACTCCATGTGTCTCTATGACTCTGTATTTCACTAACTGTACTAATATAGGTGTCTGTCCGTCTTCATTAATGGAGCTGCACTGTATAAGTCAACCCCCGATCACACAACTAATGTTGTGTGATCAGGGACTCAACTGAACTAACTGTATGACTATATGTAACTGACTGTGTGTCTCGAGCATAGCTACGTCCCTTATATACACCTGCCATTATTATCTAGAACAGTTCTAGAATATTCGAACACATAATAACAATGAACACAAAAGGTTCAGGCGACCGGAAGTAATTAATCACGTCTCGACCAGTCTGTTTACATCGGCCGGCTACTAGCGCGATTACGTCACCGCTATAAATAGACACTCTCTTACAGCGGCGGCGACGGCGGGCGTTCCACGTTACAGTATTAAGTGATGTACCTAATAATAAATGGAGACAATCTGATAATGTACGAGTATAATCATTTATCTTTATATAATACACACAAGACTCAATACTGTATGACAGGTCACCCCCATATACAAATTATGAAACCCTACCTATCAACCTTTGCACAAAAAAAAACCATTGTAGGCGCATAAGTCCATAATCACTTCCCCATTTTCACTTCACCCATAGACTTTATAGCTAATTTTGTAAGCGATTTTTCTGGCGGCATAAAAAGCAGACGTAGTTTTTGCTCGTTGCATAATGAAACGTACGGAGCGAGGTTTAGCGATACGGGGCGCGAATCAAAAACACATCCCTCATGTCCCGGCTTAATCAAACGGACACACAACATTCCGTGAGTCTTCATTCCGCATCCGCCCACGCCAGACAATGATGGATTGGGAGGGAGGAGGGGATAGATACATAAGGGTGATTTAGGGAGGAATTTACCACGGGGTGATAACGATTTGAGAGATTTCATTTTAGTTAAATGCTGCCATGTTTTGATAAGTAATATTTGTGTCAATTTATCACTTTAAAAGTATCACGAAATAGTAGGTTTATTAAAGAACTTGTCATTTAAAAAACTCACCAGGGCTCGTTTTCTAAATTTTGATGCGTCTTATAAAATGAGTCCTTTAGCTATTTTTACCTTCCGTCACCTTTAGGTAAAGAAGGTATTGTCTTTGGTAAAAAAATTCGGTAATGAGTTATTAATGAATAAGCACGTTTTAGGGTCCCTAGAATACGATTTTACTATTTTTACGATGATGTTTGTATGTATGTATGTATGTATGTATGTATGTATGTATGTATGTATGTATGTATGTATGTATGTATGTATGTATGTATGTATGTATGTATGTATGTATGTATGTATGTATGTATGTATGTATGTATGTATGTATGTATGTATGTATGTATGTATGTATGGATGGATGGATGGATGTATGTATGTATGTGTGTGTGATGATTTTTTCGGATCGCATAACTCCAATACCACCTTTCCAAAAATTATAATTTTTGCGTATTCCTCTTCTTTACATCCATATGAAGAGCTGATTAGAATTGGAATATTTTAACAGTTTTTCTTGAAAAAACGCTGTTAAATATCATTTTTTCATATTTAATGTTATTATAAATATTGCAGAATATTTTATTCTCTATACGATTTGATTACATTTTATACTTTATATGCAATGGATATAGAGTTAAAAGTGTGCTATAAACATGGAAACATCTACTATATTAAAAAAATCCTGATTGACAGATGTCAGTGTCATTGCAAATTGACAGTATGTTTGTGTTATAATGGAATTTGTACAAAATACATAGAACTGAAATGTGGAATCTTTTGCAAGAAACTTTCTGTGTGGAATTTGTACAAAATACATACAACTGACGGAAGGTAATGTGCTGGCCACATCAGATTTTTTTATATATAATGCAATGTTGTGGTTGGTAACATTGGATTGAAATTTATTCATTTATTTGAAAATCCATTTCAATTCTGATTTAGTAAATATTATCTCTATCTAGTACCAATCATCTAAAAAAAAAAAATGTTTATCTAAATGAAGGCTCATTCGAATTGGATTTCATAATGACTTCATTATGAATTCAAAAGATAAAACCATATAGGTATGTTTATTTTTTTCCTCCAAGGTAATAAACGAAAACAGTATACTTTTTATTCCTTACATGAGTAGACCTGTAAATACTAGTCATGTAATGAGCTACTCCTTGCCTCAATATACATAGTGCCGTGTCCTGTAATGAACACTTGCATAACCGGAAAAAGTGTATAATGAAAAATGAACTGTTATGTATCAAAAAATTAAAAATGTAATATATAATCTAAATATTGAAAAATAGGTAGCATGTTTAATTTAAAATAAGAAAAAAAATAGGCAAAACTTTATTATTTTAAATTTAAAACTATTTTTTTAGATTCTGTTATTTTTTTACGTGAGTTTGTTTCTCCGGCCCACTACGACTGTATAAGTAGGATTTTAATGTCAATTTATTAAAATAAAAATCTGATGTGGCCAGCACATTACCTTCCGTCAGTTATATGAGGCATTTACAAAAATTCTACTGGTGAACTGTTACCGGTAAACAGCTGTTTATCAGGTTATAGCTACCGGAATCGATATTTTAAGAACGCAAGTGGTAAACAGGGTAGATCCATAACCTATGAAAAAAATTGAAAATTTGAAACAGCACAGTCCTACTTTGAACACATTACCACATTTAACGTGCGCGCTTCGCTTTGCATCACTACCTTTTTTGAGATTAGATTCTTCATGAATCCGGTAGATGGATTTGGTAGATATTATACAATTTTCGGACACGGTAACTTTTTACCACTCGCATGTCTTCGAATGCAGTCGGTAGATGCGGTATCTACCGGTAGAATTTTCGTAAATGCCTGTGTATTTTCTATAAAATCCATACAGAAAGTTCCTTGCAAAAGATTCTAAATTTTTTGTATGTACATTACCTTGCGACAGTTGTATGTATTTTATACAAATTCCATACAGAAAGTTTCGAGCAAAAAGATCCTATATTTCGAGTGAAATTATAACACAAATATGCTACGAACATGTCAATTGCTCTTGACGACATCTTTCAATCAGAATTTTCTTAATATAGTAACTGTTTCTTGCATAGCTGGCTAATTTATGAAATTTAATATCTTTATAATTTTAACTCTATATCTATATATATGAAGTATAAAATGCAGTCAAATCGTATAGAGAATACAATGTTGTTTAATATTTATAATCACATTAAAAGTGAAAAACTGTTAAAATCTTCAATTGAGGGTACTTCCGGTTAACCAATTCTAACCAAAATCTAATCAGCTCTTCATATCGATGCAACGAAGAGGAATACGAAAGAATTATAATTTTTGGAATTTTAGTATTAGATTTATCGTAGACGAAATTTTTTTACACACACACACACACACACACACACGCGCGCCCACGCACACACACATACACACATACACACATACACACATTCACACATACACACATACACACATATACACACATACACACATATACACACATACACACATATAACACATACACACATATACACACATACACACATATACACACATACACACGTACACACATACACACATACACACATACACACATACACACATACACACATACACACATACACACACACACACGCACACGCACACACACACACACATCATCGTAAAAATAGTGAAATCGTATTCTAGGGACTTTAAAACGTGCTTATTCATTAAAAACTCACCACCGAATTTTTTGACCAAAGACAATACCTTCCTTACCTAAAGGTGACGGAAGTTAAAAAGATACATACATTACAAAAATAATACTGAAAATAGTAAAATGTTTGTTGTTGTTAGATGTTAAAAATTTAATTTATCAATACGTCAGACCATAAGGATGAAAACTCTCTAGAGGCCTATTAGATTAAATAGGGTGTAAACCAAAGAGAAGATCGAGTTGGGCTCAATCTAATAAATTGATATTGGGAGTATTCCTAACACTCTAGTTCTAGTCTAACGGTTGGCAAACCAATTCAATAAAATTATTTTTTGTTGATATTAGATAAATTATCTTGTCGATATTTTATACAATTCAGATATAAACTAGTATAGGCATAATTTAGCTAGGCAGAAAAGGTCATTTTTAGGATCGATTCCCAAAAAATACATCAAACATATTTTAATTGGTCTAATTTGTCAAGAGCTATCATAATAGTCCATTGGTTCTGCTTCTACTCCACACAAAGCCAAGACATTTATCAGAAATATAATTAACCAATTAATTTAAAGTACTGGGGATTCGACGAAAAGAACACTCCTTATTTCACCCTTGCCCATCTAATTTCCGTTCGGTATAATCAGTAAAGTTAATTAGCTAATAGTTTGAAAAATCGTTCACGCACTCCTTAGTTTGTCCAAAACACTTGTGTTACATCCTGATGTGAAAACCAACCCCCGTTGACAGGTAATTTGTTTACTGATTATTGGAAGTGATAACCTGATGAAAGGAATGCCTCATACTATAACCTAATTGAATTATTACAAGTCTGCTGCATCGTATCATTATAGCTGTACTGCTCCCTATTCACGATCACTGGGATGTTAATAATTCTGGCTTAATTAAATTTGTATTTAAGTAGAAAATCGTATAAAGATAATATTATGTGTAACGAGATAGAAACTGTGAAAATTTTCTTACTATAAAATAAGTTGTTTCCATCTCAATTATTAAACAATAATTAATTACTAGATTGCACATTGACGTAGGTAGCTATATCCAGGCCCGGATTACCCATAAGGCCAACCTAGGCCATGGCCTAGGGCGTAAGCACGGAGGGGGCGCACATCGAGTAGTTGAATAAATGAGAAAACGGAAAGAGAGAAGTGCCTGCAGTTACTAGACAACGTAAACAGTCACATTTGCTTTAATTATACAAAATTAGTATAGTAGAGTGATTGGTAAATCCTGTTGAACTATGACAGTTGTCGAAGATTTTGAATAATTCTAATATTTATATACCGGGTGTCTACTTACGAATCTTAGCAAATACAATGTTAACATTTTCATACTGTAATTTCTGCCCTATGAATTTTAGAATAAAAGTATAAATACGAAAACTGTTCAGAAGTAAAGTCCAAAATTATTGTTTACATGCGTTTCATTCGAGAGATAGAGAAGCAAAATAAAAGTTGTAATCTTTAACTACTTATAAAAATACTTATAAATGTATCATTGATGACTGATAATAGTAGGTATATTGAAAAACAAATTTCATAAGGCAATCTGTTATCCCACGAGACCAACTTTGGAAAACGAGCCGCTTCGCGGTTTTTATATTATTTTTTCTTTTGGGGTAATTTTATAATTCTATTAGATTTTTAATAAATGCGACTTGTAAAATCAGTTATGTTGGCAGCACTTCCCGCCAACAAATTGGACTTCAGGGATGAAAATTATTTGTTGACTGACAGCAAATTGATGTTGATATGTCATTTATGTATGAGTTTTAAAAGAAGTAAGTCATACCATCTCTAGAAAACGGAGAGCTCCAAAAACAGTACGTTTATAGATCTTCTTAACATGTTTTCAGTGTGTATATAGACTCATAAAGGCACAACTATAGAACAAAAATTTAATGAAATCAAGCATTATTAAAACTCGGTATATATTGAAAGGGGTAGGGGGAAGGAGGGGTGCAGTCATGAATTTTGGCCTAGGGCGTAAAGAAATGCTAATCCGGGCCTGTTTATATCCAGGACCGCTCCGCTTCGTACGGGTGGGCAGATTGTGCCCCGCACCAAGGCGCCTAACCATAAAGGGGCGCCATTTCAAGATGGCGTAAAAAAATAATAGTATTTTTTTGCAACATGGATTTGTAAAGGATTATTATCCTACCAATCCGATATTTTTCTGTCATTGTTATATTGAAATAATAATTTTAAAGATGTTGATTACAACAAAGAATATTTTGATTACCTATATAGCTCAAGAATATTGATTACAAGAATGAATCCAACAATGAATTTTGTAGAAAACAGTAAAATAAATATCCTGCTAAACGGATAATTGTCTGGCATTGTTTTGTTGCAAGCCATAACTGTAAAATTGTTGATTACAACAAACGATTTTGATTATAACATAATAATATTGATTACAAGAATGAATCTAACAAAGGAAATTTCATCAATATTTTAAATCTAGTATTTTTCGAAGAATAAAAAGTAAAGTTTAAACTTTAAAACGTGTGTTAATTTGCAAATTATGTATATGTACATTATGGGAGAGGGGGTGGGCGGGTGCTAAAACATAACTTTGCACAAAGGCGCCTTTTACCCATGTAGCGTCATTGCTTATATTCACGTACTAAAATTTAACACAAAAATAAAATAATATATTTAAGGGCGAAATGGGACTTTTATTTTTATCGGACTTCCTATTAATACTCTGTTTCTCTGTTTGAAACAACAAAAGAATTTTTACAGTTAATTGGGACGTGGTTTAGTAGGAGGATTTTACACCAAAATATTTTTGATGTTTAAAAAGAAGCGCCAATAGGGGATTCCACCATTTTTAAAATATAATTTCATTTGCACGTATAAGTAAAACTAAGACTGTTGGTGAAAATCGGGTGAAAAAATCCTATTAATAAGCGAGTTATAGTCCGCCGAAATTTGAAAAGTTTTTATATCAAATTGTTTTCTTCAAGGACCTAAATGTCCTTGAAATATATGTTATTTCTAAATTATATTTATAAAAAATAAATTAATATTATTATACTGTACAAGTCTACATAATTTATAATTGGAAGTGTATTTAAATTACTAAGTTTAATGCAAAAAAATTATATTCAAATAAAAACTGTTTGACAACTGCAGTACTGGACTGATAGCCACGTCTCCGCTGTTTGAATTTCGCTATTTCCATTGGTAGTAGGGTCCTCCCCTTACTTGGTATTCGTTATATATTTATAGGCCGTCTTTGAGCCGCCAATCAAAATAATATATATGGAATTCATATGATTGACGAGCTGCTACAACAAACACCCCGTTATTTCCGAAGTATTTCAATTATATTGGTTTATTTCTTTACTAATATTCATTATTAAGCATATACTTTCAATATCTTTTTTAATTTATCTTAATTCAATTGCTTTGTAGTCCCCTATTGCACAAAACCGTAAGAGAATAAATACAGGGAAATAGCCCGAAGCATCCCGCGCGGTCGAATTCCACGTAGTCGAAATTCCACCCGGTCGAAATCCTACGCGGTCGAAATGTACCCCCACCACTTTGTCCGTTCTACAGAAATTCAAATATTTCCACGCCGTCGAATCCCACCCGGTCTAAATGTTACACGATACAAATTCCTCGCTCCCTTACCGCTCTCTTTATCGATCGTATTGCATTCTAACAATCTATGCTTCGTGGTAGTTCCGCGTCAATGATAATATATTTAAAAAAAAAACATAAATTATTATACAATAAAAAAATTTAATGAATGAAGCAGGAAAAGAATTTACCTATACATTTTAAGTAAAATTATTGATATTTCTGGTCCGCCATTTTAGATTAGCTGTCATATTATGTGAATAAGCAGTTCATTCTTTATTTCAGTTGTAAAATTATATATTACTGTGGTTATTATAAATCTTATGTTGCTTTTATTTCCAAATATATTTTCTTCCACTCGGCATATTTTGACAATAACGGTAACTTGATGTATCCGCACATACGTGTATACTTGAAAATAAATTTAATTATTTTATAATATTAAATAACTAGTAAATTATCATGTTTACTTAAGCTGGATAGGTAAATTATTTTCCTGCTTCATTCATTAAATAGTTCGTTGTATAATAATATATGTTTTAAAATTTCTTTTTAAGATATTATCTTTGACGCGGAACTACCACGAAGCATAGATTGTTAGAATGCAATACGATCGATAAAGAGAGTGGTACGGGGGCGAGGGATTTGTATCGTGTAACATTTCGACCGGGTGGGATTCGACGGCGTGGAAATATTTGAATTTCTTTAGAACGGACAAAGTGGTGGGGGTACATTTCGACCAGCTGATATTTCGACCGCGTGGAATTTCGAGCGAGCGGGATTTCGACCGCGTGGAATTCGACCGCGCAGAACGTACTCAAATAGCCCGGTAAAACTGAATGAACCATTAAATGGAAATACAACAAACAACGCACAGCGCTTACAAAGAATGAAATCATAATTGACATAATATTTGAATTGTGTTTGTGTAAACTGCGCTTGATTTCAGCGCACAGCAAGCAATAAAATCACAAGAGTCTATCTGTGAATACTCTTTCGTTATTTCAAACATAGGAAAGTGTCAATCGCCAATCTTATACAGGCTAGGTACGAATATTTTGATTAAAATCAAAAATGCTTAAATACAACAATGAAAATTTGATTACAATAATGAAAATGACTAATCACAAAAGAACATGATTATTATAATAATTATAACTGTATCGTATGTGTAAAATAATATGTTAGCATACTTGTGTGGTTTGGTTTTCTATAAATTATATTTCAATTTTATACATTTTTATTAGTCACTTATCTATATTACAAATGAAAAATGTTCAATCCGAGAATTTTTGTAAAATAAATTTCTATTCATTTCCGTTATCTTTTCAACGGTTGAATGCTTTTTTCGCCATGTATGCATATCTTATATTTTACCAATTTAATATGTGGAACACTATGGTCGAACGGGTAGGGTGACATTGTGAATCGGACAACTTTGTCAGCTGTCACTTTCTATTAACTGTCCCTAAAATTCCAGTATGGTGCATTTTCCAATTTTCATACATGGGTGACGATGAAATATGAAATGTGGCGATTGGGGTACAGAAAGTTATGAGCCATATTAATGTAAAAAATGTTTATTAGTATCTTTATAAAATTATGATGTTTAGGTATGATATTGTAACGCTTTTATTTATTTGGGCGAAGTTTAAAAATAAAAGAATTATTATTAGTTAAAATAAATGTTTATTAAGACGATAATTAAATATTAAAAGAAAATAAAATTAACGATCACTCTATGATTAAACAAATATTTAGGTAGATACTTATTTATTTGTAGATACATACTGCATTCAAAAATTAACTGTTTGTAATTTACTAACTTCAATATGTAAAATGTAACTACTGTGTGAAAGCATAAAACGACTTTTCGTTTTTTTGACTGAAAGCATAATTAAACAGAAGTTGCTTGCCAGACCTCTAAGTTTTTATATTAAAATGCGGGTTGGGATGCGTAGATATTCCGTACGGAGAATTGACTAAAAGAGCAATTTTTTAAGATTAAAGTAATTTGAATATGGAATTAAAGTTTAATTAGAAGCTTATATAAGGGTGAAATTAAATGTAGGGGATTGCAATGCGGATGACTAAATGGAGTTGTTTTTGCAACCCTCTGATTCCGTTACGTTGAGCACGATATATCAACGAATTAGTTAAACTGGTATACACATGCACAAATGCTACTGAATTCTTCACTGCAGTAGGTAATTAATATCTTTGACATTAAACATTTACTTTAAACATATTCTTTAAATAAGTTACATACAATAGTGTTTTTTTTAATGCTTTATTATATTATAAATGATTAATTACACAAAAATTTGTGTATAAACGACGGCAATTTATAAATAAATCTAAAAAAAGACATATTGCATTTGAACAATACTTTATTTTTCAACATAATTTCCTTCAACACTAACACACTTTTCCCAGCGTTTCTTGAATTGTGCCATACCATCAAAATCTGCAAAGTAACTTGTAGCAGCATACATTAACTCCTCGTCTGATTCAAATCTTCTTCTCATAAGATTTTTTTTTATATTTTTAAATAAAAAGAAGTCACTAGGTGCTAAATCGGGGCTATAAGGTGGATGGCGTAGTTCTGTAAAATCGTAATCCTTGATAATGACTGCAACTTTACGCGCTTTGTGAAGACACCTTCCTCATGCCCAAATATTCATGTAAAATTTTCCAAACACTGGTTTCAGATAAAGACAGTTCCTTGGCAATAACAGAAAAATTTCAACCGTCGATCTGTAAGCACCAATTTTTTAACTTGTTGAACATTTTCTGCAGTTTGTGCTTCAAGTGGTCAACCAGATATTGGATCATCATGTATTGAATCGCTTTCCCATAGAAACTGTTTGCACCAGAATTTTACGTTAAAATAACTTGGGGCATCTTGCCCATATACGGCTACCATTCGTTTATGAATAATTTTGGGACCATTGCCTTCCTTTGTTAAAAATTTTATTGCACTCCAATGTTCCAATTTAGTTTCACTCACTTTTTACCCAAAATTCTACGCCAAACTGTAATAAATAATGCAATTTGAATGCAACTTACTGTATGAACTTAAAAAGTCACACAAATCTGGCAACAAAAAATTGTTATGATTCGTCTTTTGTTTCATGGCTAGGTAGATTTATTCTTTGTAAATTGCCCTCCTAAATACATATGTTCTAAGGCTACAGATAATTTGGTGATTCTTTTAGTTAAAAAAATCTGATGTTGCCAACACAACACCTCCCGCTATTTCATTTTCATTAATTTAAATATACATACTTAAATATATACATGAAAACTGTATTAAAATTAATTCCATACAACTATGGTTCTATTTACTATTTTCTTTTTAAAACGTTACTATTATTTATTTGAAATGATTAGTTCTTTGACAGTAACATTTATCTATCAGTTACACATTTCAGATATGAACTGTCTAATCAAGTAGTTGTGATTGCTTAAAGCACAGGCTCTGTGATTTAAATTATAGATAATTTTATAAATTTATCCATAAAATATATAGAAAAAGTATTAATGCAAACCAACAGAAAATTTAATAATCTTTAATTTTTATTATAACATAAATCTCGAAAAAATAACATTTAAAGGTATTTTTCGGAGAAAAACTATTTTGAGCTTCAAGTAAAGTGCAATTTGCGGTTATCTGATTTACACCAAAATCTAATGGCTTCTTTCCATATTAGAATAAGGTGTAAATACATAAGGTTTCAAAATTTTCTGAATGATAGTATTTCAGTTAGAGCGTAAACAGGAACCACACACACACATACACATATATACACAGGCATCATCGTGAAAATGTTAAAATTGGATTCTAGGGATCTTAAAACGTGATCTAGATATGCGATTTTTAGCATGATCCCTATACCTGCCTTACTAAGAAGCAGGAGGTAAAAATAGATTATAACAAAAATAATTACAACAAAGAAAAATTGATTATAATAATGAAAATGATGAACCAATACTCTTGAAAGGGCAAAATAAGCAAAATTGGATGATTCAATATTCCAAATTAAATTCAAATGACAGTTATGTGTCGGGAATATTTCTTACCTTACACTAAGACATCTGGTGAACCTATAAGAAATAGGTATTATTATTATTTTCCTCAGATTCAAATCTGAATTTCCAAAATCACAATGAATTGCTTAGTGCAGGTGAATACTAACCCTATCAAATTCATATACATAATATCTTGATACATTTGATCAAACATATTTGTTATGTACAGAGATTTTAGAAACATGACAATGCAACTACTTGGGACATACGTTGACGACCGGTATAATCCTGTCCCTCGACAATCATCAATCAAATTTCTGCAAAATTTCCAGTCTGTGATAAAGCTATTAGTAGTACAGTACATATATTTTGTAATTATAGGATACATAATAAACTTTATTTCGAAAAATACCGGCAAAATAGTATACAGTAAAGTTTTTTAAAGATGTCCAATCGAGGTCATCTACAAATTCTGTCAAATTCAGTAGGGTCGTTTACTTAGTCTTTATGAAGGTACATAAGATACTTCTGTTATTTTATTATTATTCCAATATATTTTACAGTAAAGGAATTCAAAACTAAGTCAACTGGTAAGGTTATAAGCAAATGTAAAACCGAATATATGAAAAATAAGATTACGGCAGAGTTGTGTTTTTTTACAAATTTGTTTAGTTTTATAAAAAAATATGTGTAAATAACTGTAATTTATGTAAAAAACGTAAAAAAAAACCAGCTGCGCTTGCGCGTGGCTTGCGCAATGTAGCTCTGCTTGTTGTTATCACTACTGTCTGCTGTCACTGTCAGTGTAAGTTTTATTTTTTAGCAGTCTCATAAAAATAAGTACTTGCCGTTAGGTGTTAGTAACAACTATATACGATATACGAGTAAGTTTTAGTTTTTTACGTTTTTACCTTCCGTCACCTTTAGGTAAGGAAGGTATTGTCTTTGGTCAAAAATTCGATGATGAGTTTTTAATCAATAAGCACGTTTTAGGGTCCCTAGAATACGAAATTACTATTTTTACGATGATGTCTGTATGTGTGTGCGTGTCTGTGGATGTGTGTGTGTGTGGATGTGTGTGTGTGTGTGTGTGTAACAATATTTTCGTCTGCGATAACTCTAATACTACAGTAACAAAAATTATAATTTTTTCGTATACTTCTTCGTTACATCCATATGAAGAGCTGATTAGATTTTGGTCACAATTGGTCAACCGGAAGTACCATCATTTGAAGATTTTAACAGTTTTTCTTGAAAAACCTATGTTAAATATAATTTTTTCACATTTGATGTTATTATAAATATTAAAGAATATTATATTCTCTATACGATTTGACTGCATTTCATATTTAATATTAAATGGATATAGAGTTAAAAAATTATAAAGAAATTAAATTTCATAAAGTAGCCACAGCTATGGAAATAGCTACTATATTAAGTGTGTCTGTCTTATAATTTTACTGGAAATATAGGATCTTTTGCTCTCTGTATGGAATTTATATAAAATACATACAACTGCTTTAAGGTAATGTACAAGAAATAATAATAATAATAATAATAATAATAAACCTTTTATTTCTGCAGATACATTACACTGTATATAGAAAACGTCACAAAATAAAAATTTTCTGTATGAAATTTGCATAAAATACATACAACTGCCGGAAGGTAATGTACAAGAAATAGAATATTTAATTTAGCAAGGAACTTTTCGTATGAAATTTGTACAAAATACATAGAATTGACGGAAGGTAATGTGCTGGCCACATCAGATTTTTTACATTGAAGTTGAGTTTTTTACATGTAAGAAATTAAGTAAATTACTCGATGTAAATAACTTAAACAACTCTGTATTACGGACACAGTGTCAGTGACACTGTCAGAAAATAATGTTATTCGTATGGCTATAAATCATGGTAATAATATATCTGAATTAATAAACGAAAGTATTGTCAGTAAAGAGCATCGTTTTAAAATGGAATGTCCTAACTCAGTCGAAACAATAGGATTTTTAAAGGACAAGCATGTAAAGCGCAGTTACACTGCGCGTGGTCGATGAATTTGTCTCGACGAACTAGGTACGAACCTTATACCGTTCGCTATGGCTTGGTGCGTAGTTCGTGGTGGTTCACGAGGTTCCATCGGCTGTCGGTAAACTGGCACGGATCACGTGCTGAACACGTTAGTTCGTGCAAGGTTCGTGTTGGTTTGTGCAGGTTCGCGCAGGCTCACCTTATCGCGGACTACTTGCAGTGCAAGTCATAGTAGTCAATCTTCGACAAATTAATTTGTTCATGATATAGAGACATTGATCGGACATTTTTCAAAATTTTTACTGTAACTACTTCTCTTATAATTTTGATAACAAAGAAATTCATTTTTAATCTCGGTTTTAGAATTTTTACCCTTCGTCACCTTTAGGTAAGAAAGGTATTGTCTTTGGTCAAAAAATTTGGTAGTGAGTTTTTAATGAATAAGCATGTTTTAGGGTCCCTAGAATACGATTTTACTATTTTTACGATGATATTTGTATGTACGGGTGTCTGTATGTGAAAAAATTTTCGCCTGCGATAACTCTAATGGTTTATGATGGATTTAATTTACAAATTTAGATTTACGAATTTACATTTACAAATATAAATTGTACATATCTGCCTTTACTGGTTCATGATGAATTTAAGAAATTTATGATTTAGAATTTACATTTAAAATATCACCGTATTTTATATTCTAAATGAAAATTTGCAAATGCGTCCAATCATTTCACAGTATTTCAAACAATGATTTTGATGGGAAAAATGACAGTTGAAACATTTAAATTTTGATTTGACAAATGGATTCTGTAAATCTGGATATATTATTGATATTATTTGTAGAACAATACAGATTGATTATGATAAAAGCGATAAATATCATACAACTGTCATTCCATCTGTGTCAAACCACGTGACCTAATATAAGTTGATTGGGCATATTTCATATCTTTAAATTCACTATAAACCAGCAAGATAAATCGTAAATTTCAAATCTAAATTTGTAAATCTAAATTTATAAATTAAATCCATTATAAACCAGCCATAATACTACAATTCCAAAAAAATATAATTCTTTCATATTCTTCTTCGTTACATCCATGTGAAGAGCTAATTAGATTTTGGTTATAATTGGTCAACCGGAAGTACACTCATTTGAAGGTTTTAACAGTTTTTCTTTGAAAAAACGATGTTAAATATCATTTTTTCACATTTAATGTTATTATAAATATTAAATAATATTTTATTTTCTATACGATTTGACTACATTTTATACTTCATATTAAATTGATAGAGTTAAGAGAAAGAAATTAATATTCCTAAATTAGCCAGCTATGCTATAACTTTATAAACAGCTGCTATATTATGAAAATTTTGTTTGACAAATGTCAGTGTCAAGTGCAATTGACATAGTATGTTTGTGTTATAATATTACTGGATATGTAAGATCTTTTGCTAGAAACTTTCTGTATGAATTTGTATAAAATACATAAAACTGCCAGAAGGTACTGTACGAAAAGAAATAGAATCTTTTGCAAGGAACTGTCTGTATAAAATTTGTACAAAATACATATAGAACTTACGGAAGGTAATGTGCTGGCCACATACCTACTTCTCTATTGAATAAAATTCAGTCGCAATTTATAATTGTTGTTTTTATAATCTCGTATAATTTTAAAATAACAATAAAATTATGAACAAATCATCTAAAAAACTAAACTTTTTATTTACATATCTGACAATTTGTTCCAGTCTTATTCAGTTAAGAAAGGTTATAAATTAATAGAGAATTTATTATGTATCCAATTGTGTGTCTGACATTTCTCTTGGTACAAATCTGTTCTCATTTCCCGTCGCATTTTTCCGGGTCTCGTTAAAAGGATCAGGAAAAGTCGGTGGTAAACAGCCATTTGGTGCATCTTTCACTGCCAGTCCGCGGCTCGTAAACACTCTCATTGCGTTGCACTGCAGTACTACACAATAGTTTGAAATGTAGCATATTGTTCACCAGATTAAAATGTGTCTTGGTGACCTATATACTCTCCGGCGCAAAAAGAGAATCTATTGTCACATTTGTATAAAATATGAGACTGTAATATTTTAAACTCGAACACAATCGATATTCAGATTTGTGTTACTTCTGCACGGTTACACTAACTTATATTTCAACATTGCTTATCACCTCATAAAATTGTGTCCGTATTTATCATAGCAAGAATAAATTGTGACTATTCCACTGACTATTTTTATTTCCACTTTGTTCAACGATGCGTTTCACTCGTTTCGCTCTTTATGAATGCTTTTATGGACTATTCTATCAATTCCTATAGAATTTACTGACTTAACTTTCTTTTTATTCGCGTTACAGTGTAACTGTAATTTTTGACAGGTAGCGATAAATTGCCACCATTTTTATTGTTAATGTACTTTTGTGATTAAATTTTTTGTTTGTAAATGGATTTAAGGATGATATATTTCGCGATCACTACTGGCTTTTTATTTTAATTACACGCGACTGTTTTTATTGAAATAGAACGAAAAATATATTGGAGGCAGATAATAAATTATTACATACAAAAGCGACGAAATTTTGTAATAGCTTATAAAAATAAAGCAGATTTCTTGTATGAGATTTTTCATTATAATTATTTATTTATTTTATTTATTTATTTAGCATGGGTACACTACGGATACAAATCCAAATGGTACAGCAAAATAATACAAAATATATATTACAGACATGCAAGTGAACTAAATTATTTTAACAAATAAAGTATATATATAATTATAGAAATTCCTTATCTTATTTCAAAATACATTTTAACACATTTTTAAATTTGGATTGACTTATGTTATAGATATCTATTTCGCTTGGAATTAAAGTATTTACACAGTTTACAATTTCATTTATTACAGAATGCTTTCCATACAAAACATTCGATTTGTGTGGTTCAAAAATAAGTTTATTTCTCGTATTATATGAAGGAACATGAAATTTAAATTTTAATAAAATATCTGGTACATCGATATAACCGTGAACAATATTGTAAGCGAATAATAGTTTGGCTTTTTTACGTCGTATTTCTAGGGAATCTAAACCTAACAAATTTAATCTTTCAGAATATGAATAATTATTTTTATTAATATGAAGTTTATATAAAAGATAACGTACAAATTTCTTCTGAATTTTTTCGACTCTGTCCATATGGCGCTGATAATAAGGAGACCAAATAATATTGCAATATTCTAAGTGTGTGCGGACAAGAGAATAATATAATTTACATATGGCATCAATATTTGTAAAATCTCTCGATTGCCGGATGACAAAGCCACACATCTTATTAGCTTTTTTTACAACAAAGTCTATATGCTCATGAAAGTTAAATTTTGAATTAAATACAACACCAAGATCTTTAATTGAATTTACATTTTCTAAACAAACATTATTTAAATGGTATCTAGAATGAATATAATTTTTCTTCTTAGCAAATGTTATATGTTTACATTTTTCGATGTTAAGCTCGATAAAATTATTTTTACACCATAGTTCTAATCTTGATAAATCGTTCTGCAAACATACAACTTCATTCCAATTATCTACTTTAGAAAATAATTTGAGATCATCAGCAAATAATAAAAAGTTAGACGTTTTGAAGATTGTGCCAATGTCATTTATATATAATGTAAATAAAATTGGCCCTAAATGAGAGCCCTGAGGGACTCCTGAGGATACGTAAATATCTCGAGAAAGAAAATCTTTTATTTTTACAATTTGTACTCTGTTTGACAAATATGAATGTATCCACTTCAACAATGAACCTCCTATACCCATAAATTGTAATTTTAATACAAGTAAATTAATATTAACACGATCGAAAGCTTTTCGAAAGTCTGTGTATATAGAATCGATTTGAGATCCATTTTCTAAATTTTCAATTATGCTGTTACTATATACCATTAGATTTGTGCAGGTGGATTTATTCTTAATGAATCCATGCTGTTGTGGACAAATTATTGAGTGGAATACTGAACTTAAATTATCGGATATAATCGAGTCTAAAACTTTGGAAAATATACTTAAGCCGGATATCGGTCTGTAATTGGTTATATTATTTTTACTTCCGGTTTTATGTAGTGGTGTAATATAAGATGTTTTCCAAGTTTGGGGAAAAATACCAGTAGAGAGTGATATATTATAAAGTATACTTAATGGTAGAGACAGTGTTGGACTGCACATTTTAATAAAGTAGGGTGAAATATTATCTGGTCCAGCACTTTTATTAGTTTCCAATCCAGATAATTTTTGAAAGACAGAATCAGGAGTGACTTGAATAGAATTTATATTCAAGTGTGATTGTATATTTGCTTGTTCGAGTCTAACTTCATCATTATTGCGGATATAGACAGTGTCAAAAAAATCAGCGAACATATTTACAATATCTGTCCCAACAGACGAACTAGTTTCATTATAATTCATGGTTTTAGGTATTCCACAACTGCCATTAGATTTTTTATTATTTACATATTTCCAAAAAAGTTTCATGTTACTTCCTAAATTACGTTCGGTATTTTCTATAAATAATTTATTATCGTCAATGATAGCTTTCTTTGCTTGTGCTCTTAATGTGCAATATTTGTTTCCATATACATTGGAATTGGTTCTTTTAAATTTTTTATAGAATCTATTTTTCAATTTAATTAATTTTTTAGTTTTAACAGAAAACCAGCAAGGAAAGTTATCAGTTGACATAAAAACTTTAGGTACATAATTTTCAATGTAAAAATATAATATAGTATAAAAAACATTTAGACATTGGTCAATATCTTTATCTATACTGAATATTTCGAACCAGTCTACCGTACTTAGGTAGTCATTCATATTGTTGTAATTACACTTTTTGAAATCATATCTCCAATTACTGGAATACTGTAAAGAATCGGTTGCACAATAATAAGGTATTGCAATTTCTAATACTGGATGAAGTATATCTGGCTTTAATAATGGTTTATTGCCTTCACGTACTGAGATTGATGTGTTATTATTACTAAACACTAAATCAAGTAGATTTGAGTTGCTATTAACAACGTTGTTATATTGCCTAAACCCAAAAAAATTATAACTATCACAAGTAACAATTGACTTGTTATCAGAAATATTAGTTGGATCCATGAAATTGTCATTTTGTAGCCAGTTAATAGTGGGCAAATTGTAATCTCCAATTGCACAGATTTTTGCATTTGGGTTATGATCGGTTACATATTCTAAAGATCGTGTATGAGATTCATAAGTGTTTAATGCTGATGCGGGGGGTATATACACTGCACAAAATATATGTTCTGTCTTACCACTTAGCACTGACACCCATATTTCTTCCATTTCTGATTGATTGTTGATCACTGGTACTGACAATTGATGAGAAGATAAGCTACTGTGCACAGCAACAAGGACCCCGCCACCTCTCGATTTGACATCATTGACTCTGTCTTTTCTGAACACACTATAGTTCGAACCGAAATATTCACTTGTGAACATACTATCGTTTAACCATGACTCTGTCAGAATTATTATATCGTAATTGGCATTGAGTGTTTCTTGTAAAAGTTCGTGGGATTTTGTTCGAAGGCCACGTACGTTCTGGTAGTAAATAGATAATTCTTTATTCGGTTTAGATGTATTAGAATCAGCTGATAAATTTAATACTTTTTTGAATTATTAAATTTAGATTTATCAACAATTTTAGGAACATTATTAATAAATTTAATGGTTTTATCTTTTATACCACTCTCTTCTAAAGCATTGAGTTTTTCTTTGATTTTTATAAAATAATTGCGCTGCATTTTTGTTTGATCTGATGTAACTTTAATATTTGAATCTAAAACATTTATTTTATCTCGATTTTTTAGAATTAGTTTAACATCCGATTCATTATTAAGAACAACTTTAATCGGACGCGATCTCGTACTGGAGATGTTCTGCCCTAAACGATAGATGTTTATATTTGTAATATCAATGTTATCTATTTTTGACAGTAGTGATTTAACAACAATTTTATCATTATCAATCTGTTTAATTTTATCATGTTCATTAGACTCTTTTACGTTATAAATAATCAAATTATTAGCTCTCTTTTGTCTCTCGCTTGTTTCATTTATAACACTTTCAGTTAAATCATCCAAGTCATATGGTTCGTTATTTTTAAGATTATCTTTAACACAGTCTTTTAATAAACTTATTTCATTTACTAACGTTTCCACTAAGTTTTGAAGATCTCTTATAGTAATTTCTTGATTTTTGATTTTTTTACAGTTATCACATGAGAAATTTAATTGTCTTGTTTCATCGGATTTTAAAAGATTTATTTCAGTACGACTTAATTTTGAACACACAGTATGCATATAATTATTACATGTATCACATTTTAGTTCATCACCTTTTCTTATATTTGAATTACACACCACACAATTGGCAAGCATTTTAATTAACAGGAGCTAGCTTAAAACACGTCTTCTCACATGCAAGTCTAAGTCGTTATTTATAAGAAATTTATGGCCGTATTCATTAAAAAAAAACTTTGTCTTACAGATCTGTAAATCCGTAAGTATTGAACAGAAATCGCTACCGCTTTCATGTTTAACTTTATATTAATCAATGAAAATAGATGTGCATTTGTTAGTTTATTACAGATTTATAGACGTATAGTTTTATACAGATCATTAATCTCCTGATGCTAAAGCCGGTATCCTACTGTAAAAATTTTTATAAAAACGTTCCACGAAAAGTACTGCATTCCACAGTAAAAAAATTTTACGAGTTTTTATGGAGGGTTGCATAACTCATGGAAGAGAATTAGCGCCAGAGATACTACTAAACTTCATTTTGTGGACGTTGTTCTGTAGAGGTAGTTGCGTTTTGTAATTTCATTATGAATAACGTCAATTCAAATAAAAATTGTTAGCTGCAATAATTGTTGGAGTAATGGGTTACACAGTTACATAAAAAATAAAAAATCAGAACATCGCTGGTGGACTAGTCTATGGCTGGAGAAAAAAAATAAAAATCGCAGTGTTTTAGTTATCGCACAGAACGAATTACGAATAGAAGATGAAATAAATTACTGAAACTTTCTTCGAATGAAAGACCATTTCTTAAAAATCATGGACATAGTTCGAAATTAAAGTGAGAAACGTGGGACTCATCTAAGGCAGTGTTTTTCGGCACATGGAAGCTGGGTATTATTCTATCTAGTGTACACATAAATTTTGAAAAATTAATCCTGTTATCGTCACTACTTAAAGGGTACGACGCGAGTATATAGGTGAATAAGGTCCATCTTAAAATGCTTGAACGAGGCGGATTTGTATGGGCTTCTCATTTACTTCATATTTTATTTTTGCAAATTTGTACAGGTAATTCAAGATACACTTTCTATAAATTATAGATCAAGATATTTATACTAATACTATGTAAAAATATTGGTTGAAAAACTTTGTTGGTTACGATTAATGAGTATTTTAATAGGATTCGGACGGAAATTTAAAAGGAGAAAAAAGAAATGCAAAGAATAACGCATTTAAATACTAATTAACTTTAATGCTTATTTTTTGATGTTGTATTATATGATAATAACATTTTTGTTTAAAAATTATTTCTAATATTTCTAAATTATCTCATATTTCTCGAAATTTTTCAAATACATTAATAAAAAATAATATATCGTTGAAAAGAGAAAAAAATGGCGGTTTCTATTTTATTAAAATAATTGTAGGTTGCCATTTGAAAAATAAAAGTTGATAGTCGTATCTTGTAAACCTGACTTTATGAAAATATATCTACATCTGCCATCAAATAGTATATGTAAAATAATAAAACTTTTGTGTGAGCCATTTTTTCTATTACTTATAATAAAAAAGTTAAACGGGGGGGGGGGTCTTCCCAGACTCACCCTGTATAAGCCGCTTGAATTGTGAAGATAAACGTAATCATTTTTAAAGTACTAAAATCGTATGCTAGGGACCTTAAAATATTAATTTAAAACTCATCACTGATTTTTTTTGCCAAAACCAATACCTTCCTTATCTGTAGGTAGCGATTGGTAAAAATACTCTGAACAAAACATACAAACGCACAACGTACTATCTAACGAGACACTCGTTTAGCGTCAATTTTAAATCAGCAAATTTCTTTCATTTATACTTTAGTTTTTGTCTTGTACTTGTTGAAATCGACAATTGAATAATGCATCGTTACGTGTCGGCGTGCAGACTCGTGTGAAAAATAAACAAAAGAAGACAAAGTCTGTCACCTCTGTGCGCAAGCAGAGGACCTTTGTAATTAATGCAATTTGTTTAAGATGCTGTTTGAAGTTTAATTACACCAGCAGTTCTACACTCTAACAAGACTAATTACCCAATGATACTTTAAAACAAGACCTCGCCCGCTCGCCACTTGGCAAAAAACTTGATGACGAGGGCATATTTCTCCCTAAAAAGATTTTATCTCCAACAAGAGCAATTAACGAAAACAAGGGGACTTATTGATAATATTGAACTCTCCCTGATGCACTCGACTTAAAGAAGACTTCCAACAGCCTCTCGGGATTAAATCGAAGACAGCGACAAAAAATTTGCATCCCACCTTTTTTACCCGGACTCGCAGAGAGCAAAAAGTCCCGCTAAGTGGGGACTCGTCTCCGAGATACGGATTCAAGGACTCGCAAGGACGACAAAACGAATTTTTGACATCAGGTGAAGAGGCTGAGATCGGATTTATCAATTTGATAACGCTGAACTCTATGGAGGTCACTGGTTTTACCGTTTCACCGGCATCTTGATACACAGATATTCAATATTTTAACAACCAATATTCTTCAATTCTTTATAACTTGTTATTCAATTTCAACTAAATTGCCTATTATAGATCTCTGATTTGTTAAATTTCTGCATCGCCTCTTTTTAAATAACTTCTTTTCTTCAAATCTTTCAAATTTAATTGGAATTTCAATCAATTTCATATTAAAATAAATCTACATAAATTTATTACCATTCCTCGATATATTTCAAGTACCTATCCGTCATGACTATAAATAAAAATAAATTGAAATTTTTTATGCTTTGAGTATATAAGTCAATTATATCTTTTAAAATATCATCCTAATTTATTACAATATGAAAAATATTGTATTATTTGAGGTATGATCTACTATACACTTTTCATCCATTATATCACGCGATTATTAAAACAATACGATTGTAATTATTGTACTGATTAAAACATTTGAAAAAGACTCGCCATGTTTCTTGTTTCAGCATCTGAATCAACCTCTCGGTTATTTTTTAGCAACTAAGTTTTCATTTTTACCTTCCGTCACCTTTAGGTAAGGAAGGTATTGTCTTTGGTCAAAAAATTCGGTGGTGAGTTTTTGATGAATAAGCACGTTTTAGGGTCCCTACAATACGATTTTACTATTTTTACGATGATGTCTGTATGTGTGTGTGTGTGTATGTATGTGTGTGTGTGTGTGTGTGTGTGTGTGTCTGTGTGTGACAAAATTTTCTAATGCAATAACTCTAATACTACAATTCCAAAAATTATAATTCTTTCGTATTCCTCTTCGTTACATCCATGTGAAGAGCTGATTAGATTTTGGTTATAATTGGTCAACCGGAAGTACCCTCATTTGAAGATTTTAACAGTTTTTCTTGAAAAAACGATGTTAAATATCATTTTTTCACATTTAATGTTATTATAAATATTAAAGACTTATTTATTCTCTATGCGATTTGAATGCATTTTATACTTCATATTAAATGGACATAGAGTTAAAAAATTATAAAGAAATTAAATATCATATATATTAGTCAGCTTTGCTATAACTCTGGAAACAGCTGCTACATTAAGAAAATTCTGATTGAAAGGTGTCAGTGTCAAGTGCAGTTGACAGTATGTTTACGTTATAATTTTACTGGAAATATAGGATCTTTTGTTAGAAACTCTCTGTATGGAATTTGTATAAAATACATACAACTGCCTTAAGGTAATGTACAAGAAATATAATCTTTTGCAAGGAAATTTCTGTATGACATTTATACAAAATACATAGAACTGACGGAAGGTAATGTGCTGGCCACATCAGATTTTTTCATGAGAAATTTCGAGACGTATTAAATTAAATAAGTAATATTGTTTTTCTACAGTCTATATACAAAGTAGCCACTTGCGCTCTCTTTTGTGAACGCAAAATTTCACTTTGCTGCTCATGCGCGAGAAAGTAGAAAAAACGCTCGCTGTCCAAATTTCTAACTATACAGTGGTGAGAAATGTCGCTTGTCTATATTCTTAATGGAAACGTTTAGTCAGGAATTAATAGCATTCTAGTTACATATTTACCATCTTCACAAGTCAATCTGACATATTATAACTGCTCTGTCGGTATATTACCTAACCATACAAAATGGCGCACTGCTGTGGAAATAAAATAGGGCATTCATTTACAAAACGAAAGTATAAAATACTTAGATTAGATTGAAGCAATAGCTTAAGAAGAATGGAAAATAACGATAAATTAAAATTATATATAAAATAAATTGTGTAAACAGTTGTGCTGCCACCTGCAAAAGTTTGGCGTCAACGCTCCCAATGGACATCCACTTTTTCACTACATTACCTAGTTTAATGTAAGTATTTGAAACAAATAAATTTTTGTTATGGTGGAGGACCCCATTGTGGCGACCGTAGAAAAAATATTGTGTGTTTCGAGCGCAAATGGACATTGTCGATTTAATTGTCGCGCGTCAACAACCTCTCAATCGACAATGTCCTATTTTGCGCTTTTAATACGCAAATAGCTATTATCTTTAATCGTATTGAAATTTTAGATGAAAAAATCTGATGTGGCCAACACCAAACCTCCCGCTATTTAATTTTTATTAATTTAAATATTCATACTTACATATTTAATTATTGCGGAAACTGTATTAAGATCCATTCCATATAACTTTGGTTCTATTCACTATTTTCTTTTAAAACGTTACTATTATTAATTAAAAATGATTATTTCTTTGACAGTGACATTTATCTGTCAGTTACATACATTTGAGATATGAACTGTGTAACCAAGGCGTTTTGCCTGTTTAAAGCGTAGGCTCCGGGAGTAAAATTATAGATATTTTAATAAATTAATCCAAAAAATATATAGAAAATGTATACAGGGTGGTGACTTGGACGACGCAGCATAGGAGTTTCAATGATAAAATCTTAGTGTATAGTTATTTGCTCCCCTAATTATTTTAGAGCAAATTCGAATTTAGATTTTACTACAGAAAAAAATACTGCATCCGAATATGCTATTGTTTATAATTTCAATTTCCGGAACCGTAAAAATAATCGAAAACAATAACATTTTTGCAAAAATCATTATTTAACAATTTAACAAAAGCGCAAACATCTGTCACAGGTTCTTGACGTTTAAACTTATTTACAAAACGAGGAAAATAAAAACACCTTTATTGTAGTTGATGACAACAATGGAATTGTTGATTACAACAATGTAATTTGACGAGAACAAAATTTAGGATTTCTTTAAGAAGTGACTATGAATACAACCCTTAATTTAACACAAACCACTATTTTTTCCAAACGTCGTAGAAATGGCACTTTTTGTGACTCGATTCACAAGATAGTAGTTTCATTTCTACGCCGCTAGAAATTTCTACGCCGGCGGAGTAAAAATAAGCTTATTTTTACTCCGCCGGCGTAGAAATAAAATAAACAAATATCCATAGAAACGACATAAAATTAGCGAATAAAAAGAAAAGTAGTGCGTTTGAAAAAAAAAAATTAATGTGTCATTCGGAATAAAAGTGTCTTTGTGTGCCTCGCATGCAATTGTCCGACTCGCTTCGCTCGTCGTGCAAACTTCCATGCTCGCCACACGAAGTATCACTTTTACTCCTAATTGTTTATGTGATATTTGTTTAAATTTTATTCCATGGCATCAATGATTTTTGCAAAAATGTTATTTTTTTCGACTATTTTTACGGTTCCGGAAATTAAAAATTATAAACAATACCATATTCGGATGCAGTATTTTCTCTGTAGCAAAAATGTAAATACAATTTTGCCCTAAAATAATTAGGGGAGCAAATAACTTCACATTAAGATTTTACCTATGAAACCCCTATACTGCGTCTTCCAAGTCACCATCCTGTATATGCAAATCTGTACAAAATTTAATAATCTTTAATTTTTATAATAACACAAATCTTGAAAAAATAACATTGTTTAAATAAAGTTGAAGTCTTTGGAACATAGCTTTTATTTCTTCGGTATCTTTTGTTACCACAATCACATCGTATGCGTACATTAAAAAAAAACGATCGTACGCAAAGGATAGCTTTTTCTAAATATTTACAATAGGTTTTCCGAGACATGTTTTACTTACAAATTACTGATCGGTAAGTGAGAAAGAGGCAGTAAGTAAAAAATCTGATGTGGCTAACACATAACCTCTCGCCAGATATTTTACCTGGTTGAACGCATAAACGAAAAATATTTTTAAATACAAATACATATATTCATGCCTCACTACAAAATAATTTTCACATATATTTGCAAAATCTATGGGATATTTTAATATAAATTATTTACAATACATACATTTTCTTTATATTCAATATCCTGAAATTTTCTTTTTCTACTTTCCTTTTCTTTTTCTTTATATTCTTAATTTTTTCGCAAATTCCTTTTATATTCTTTTTTACGTATATTCTTTTGCGTTGTTGACTTTTTTTATTTTCATAATCTTCATAATGATGTAAATATTTTTGACAGTGGTACACAAATAATTTCGACAGTGACATTTGTGTATAAAGAATTTAACGTTCCTTAATTTTCGATAAATAATATTTAGATAATTTTTTTCTTGTAACTACTACATCCGGTTGCCCAATTGTTACCAAAACTTAATCAACTCTTCCCATTATTGTTAGATTGAGGAATCCATAATTTAAAATGTCTTAAGTCTTATAGTATTTGAGAAATCGTGAATCCAACATCCACACATCCACACACACATACGGACATCATCGTAAAAATGTTATAATCGGATACTAGGGACCTTAAAACGTGCTTATTCAGTAAAATCTGGATATGCTATTTTTAACATGAATTCAATACCTCTCTTAGCGAGAGGTAAAAACCAACGATCAAAGCTTACTTTAAAAATAATAACTAAATAAGTCTACCGGTATCGGATGACCAAAAGTACTTACTGACCTTAATACTTAAATAATTATAATTCTACTTTTGTAAAAAATATTGGTGCGTGATTATATATCACAATTTTAGAAAAAGGATTGAACAATTATGTCAAAATTAATTTTGAACTCTATAATTCAGCTAAAGTATATACATACTAGACTAGTAGACAAACATTTCTAACCATAGCCTCCAATTTCTCCGGAGGTGGTTTGGCACGGGACTTACTTCAGAACTTTGTTGAAACCAGTGAATCTGAATCCCTCGTTTGCTAATTACGCCTCGAAGTGTTGTTAGCATGAAATCTGATGCGCCAATTAAATCAAGCTAGTTATCAAGCGAATTCAAGTGCAAGCACAACTATTCTATTTATTTTACAAAGTTTTGCATACTCCCTAAATTAAATTTAATTTGCGAAAAGATAAATAGCTACAGACAGTCTACATACAACCAACTCAATTTTATTATTTGAGACAAACACCGAATGATAATATGCACACATGTGTGCTTAATGTTCTACAATGTAACTATGCTGACAATACACATTAATAGGTAATGTTTTAAGTAAATATGCATGTAAATGTTAGTTTATTTTGTAGTTGTTTGCATTTATTAGACAGGATGTTTGTTTTACATATTTGTTTTAATTATACAAATTTATATTTTGAGGTATAAATAAATATAATATACATATACTCCTAGTTGGCTTTGTTGCGAAATATCTTCATTGCAATGTTTATTATCAGCAGTGGTATGTTAACGAAAAATTGTTGAAAGAAGTTAAATTTTCAAAGCGGCATCTAAAATTCATCAGTTCAGTTTCAAGTCAAGTGAAAGTTTGTAAAACTCAAAGATAGGAAGTGAGGTTCAATTTGAAGTTTATCTGTGCGAGTTCCATGTTACCATTTACCATTACCTTTCGGAAAAACCATAGTTTCTTTCACAAAGGATATGTTTTAATAGGACTGTTGCAAGAATATTTATATGCCTTCTAAGTATTAAATTTAAAAAGATATCATTATTTAAATAGCCTCAAATTTGAAAATATCAGCAAATATCCTTTAGATATTTTACAATTAATTTTTGAAATTTGGATAATATATTGAAAAAGCTACGTGATCTGAAATAGAATGTGACGTCACAACACATACATCTTCATCGGCTCCAAAGTGTCATATTTTTAAGTTTGGTTCGTGTTAGATAATAAAAAATCCAATATAAAATAAGTAATTTACAGTACCGTATTGTGTTTTCTTGCAAAATTGCTGCTAGGAGCAAACCTACTATTGAATTTATAAATATGCCAAAAGATGTGAAGGAAAGAAAATTGTGGCTGGAAGAAGTAGGTCGAAGAGCTGATAGTTGGGTTTTTACATTTAATTTTATCTTTACTCTTTAACACCCCTTATTTCGGCAGCAGTAAAACAATCGTTTTCTGATATAAATTCAGCCACCATCCAGCTATTGACGTAAATATGTAGTTATATTTGATAATTTACTTGAAATATAACATACACAATATTAAAAACAAGAATGAGAGTTATGCGCGCCCTGGCTTGCCGCTTCGCAACGGCAGCTTGGGCGCTGGATTTGAAAAATTTTAATCGCCAGTTGTGAATTCTTTAGCAGTTCACCCTCACATAAGAAGTTATCACTTCAAAAAAGCTATTTGACAATGTAACAATTTGTATGCTAACCATACATGAATAATATAGTTATTAAAAATACAGTAGGAATACAAAATATACTAATAAAATAATTGTCAATTCGGTAATTTTATAATTTACTGTGCCTGATACCTCGCCCAGCTTTAATGAGGACGAATCTTCTCAGGAAATTCCTTCTTCACGCCAACGGAAAATTGTTCGCAAAATTCTGGCGGAAAAATGCCTACCTAAATTGCATTTTTTCAAAAAATAGCACAGTTTAGAGTTGGTGGTATTGATTTAGTCAGATCTTCTTTCGTGCATTTCTTTTCGTAAGTGTATGCACGTGAGCAAGTAGGCCATTGTTTGTTTTCACTACAATGACAAAGTAAGATCTACTTGGTACCCCCTCTTGTACATATTGTAACGTAGAGCGCCCACCGTCGCCGCTACCGTCGCCGCCACCGTCGCCGCCACCGTCGCCGCCGCCGTCGCTTGTCGCGTGTTTATTTTTAGCGATGACACAATAGCCGCGGACGGTCGTGCGACGTAAACAGACTTGTTCAGACACGTTTAATTACTGTGGTGACGTTATCTATGATATATACAATCGTCGTGAAGTTTGTGACATAAACAATCAGTCGACGAGTAATGCACATAAATAAATGTAATTATATAAATAAATAAGGTAAATATTGTTTAAATTAATAGTGTTAGTGTTTAAGTATTTTATAATATTCTTAGTCTTTAAATTAAAATTTAATATTTGTTTAACTGTAGTGATAGTTATTTTAATTATATTTTTAATATTCATTTATCATTTAATAAACTTTAATTTTAATTAATAATAATACTTTGAATTTTACTCTTCACCCAAACAAATAAAAACGTTACAATATTTACTCTACATTTTCCTAATTGGTTTTCCAAATGGGCGCTTTCTGGTCATTTTCTGGTGGTAATTTCTCATTGCTCTAACTTCTGGCCTCAACGTCGCATCCCCCGTCTTGATGCAGTCTTCGGTTCTGGTGTAGGATATACAGTCTTGGTTTCTGTAATAGGATGCACTGAGTTGGGGGAACAGTGTCTGGATTCACGCATGCGCATAAAGGTTCAAGGTCGGCTCATGCATGCGCCCTTGATTCAAATCCATTAGGTTTTCGCAAAAAATAAGGTCGGATACTTTTCTAACAGACCAACAGACCTCGTATTTGGAGTGCTCTATCATACTGGCCGTCGAACGTCTAATTTTTGGTGGAACTATGCCGCTAAGCATGTACATATAAATGGTTGACTGGT
>OY720453.1:17129595-17192095 GCA_963082715.1 Harpalus rubripes | reverse complement strand
CTAGTTCCAAAAGTAACAATTATTTATTAGCATCATTGTATACATATACATATATTAAAGAAACTAAATAGAACGTAGACCTTAGTACTTAGTACCTTAGTAATAGTTCTTATAATCACTTTTCTATATTAATCAATTTCATTATTGTAATCAAATTTTCTTTATTGCAGTTAAGAATTTTATTGTTGTAATTAAATTTTTTTTTATAATAATGAAAAGATATAAATAGAGGGACGTACATATAATCACACAAATTTTTATATTAAATATGTATGTTGGCATCAATCGACAGACTTTACTCATTGATAAAACTGGGTTTTTACGTCTTTTAAATATATTTAATTTAAGAAAAAGGTATACGAGTAGTTCTAGTAGCGGTAGAAGATAAAGCATTTTAAAAATATTCGCATATCATCATTTCGTTAGTACGAGAAATATTTTAAAATATTTTCTCTCTCGGCGTTGTTGTCTTGTGGAATTCAAGATGTAAACTAGAAATCAGTGGGTTTGTATCAAAATACATGAGGATATGAGTAAATATGCCTGAAGGAATATAGTTTCATATGATGCCTTTGAACTTTCATCTCCCGCGGAATATTTTTCCTTTCGGTGATCTGAGAAATGTGCACATTTATTTGCAGCCTTTTATATCTCAAACGTTTCCATCGTTCGGCATAGCGGGCCATGCAAAAAACAATCCAGCATTCCGTTTTAGCCCTGCTTCGGTAGCCCAAGAAAAATGAGGTCGCATAGCTGGCTAGATTACTGACGACAACGACGTCTATTTGTTTATACTTTACGTACTCGGCGGCTCTAATGTTCTAGTTTAAACTCAGCCAATAAGGCGAGCTCTGTATCTCAGGAATTTCCTGTTTGCAATGAAAATTTCAGAAATTTATTGCAGACGATAACATCTAGCTAGTTAGCTACTATCCGTTTAAAATCTAAATTGAGTGGTAACACTTAGTTAACATAAAATATAGGAAAACGTCCACAATTTAAACAGTTTCATTTGTTTTGTGAAATTTAAAAATGAATACATTAATTCAAATAACCACCACAGTTTTATCACGCTAATTTGCGAGTATTTTCATTGCATTAACATCACCTACGAAAAGAAGGTAATACAATTTGACTCTAATTGTTGAAATACTTATATGAAAACGAGAATCACTCTGAAATTATGACAACAAGACACATATCTTTTATAATATCATTTTAAATATGTTTTTCTTCAACATTCAAAAATAATACGATTCACAATATCTTCTACTTTTTAAAAATTCTCTCCAATATTTTTTGGGGTGCTTCAAAATAAACGTAAATTACAGCACCTTGGTTATTGTTAGTGTTTTCTCAACTTTAATGTGTAAATTTATAGAAAAAAAGAATACTTGTTTCGACACCTGTCACAAGTTCTTAAAAAGTTTTATGTCCGCTACTATTAAGCATTAGTGTTAAAATTTCTTGTCAAATTCTTATACCTATGAAAATCAGAAAGTTGATTATTTTAAATGCAAATGGTCGTGTATGATATCTTCAGCGATATCATTTAAGAAACTTTTCATGTTCATGCCCCGTTTTTGGTTATTGTAATAGATTTTTTATATAATTTTGACAGCTATTTTGTATCTCATGTGAAATAGCTAACGATGCTCATAAAACGTCTTACGATTGATAAATTAGTAACTCAGTTCGATTTAAAAAATTAATAAATGCAAACGACATTATAGTATTTTTTGTCTCACTATAGAATTATGAACTGTTTATTGCCAGGATACGGTGTATATAATAGTATGTTATGTTATTAGGAGTAGAAAGCGGTCTTTTTGTGTTGAACCCAGCTATTGCGGCCGAGGCGCTAGCCGAGGCTAGGCAAGCTGGGTAAAACACAAAAAGGGCGTTCTACTCCGAATGACATATACTATTTTTTGCCTTTTTTGGATTTTTTTAATTGTAGTGTTTGCAATTTCAACCAAAGCTGGCTGTATACACTATAAAACAAAAACGATACAACTGTCAAATAACAATTTTCAATATAATATGTGTTGCTGTGACGACTGCCGCCGCCAGCGGTGAACTAAGACACTAACATTTTTTTACTAGTACAACAATAACAACATTTTTGTACTAGTAAGACAATAAATATCTTCTATAGTGTGTATACAGTAGCATAATATGAATATTGTAATACGCTTGAAGAAAAACATATTTATAACAACCGGTGCATTATATAAGGGCATAATAGTTCATTATGCCCTCATTATAATCCGATCATCGGTTATGAACTTTAAATTAGAAATAATATGGGCATATATTAGAAAGAAATATCTTCTTTTTAATTATAATTCATTACAATAATGATTGATTACAACAGTTAATACATTAATTGATTACAAAAATATAATAAGAAAACAGCTTTGAAAGCACAACACAGAAATCATTTTATATTTAATTATAATACTTATAGTTGATTATGAAAATGCCCTTAAAAAGCAATTTACTTTCACTACAAATGTGAGTAGTAAGTACGTCGAATTGCAGATTGCAATGTTTCGCATTGATTTTTGACGGATAACAGATCACTACTTTTTTTGGGGACGATATTTTTCCAGGTTTGAATTCATTTTTGATATTATTTATCGTCACATGTGATACATCCAAAGCAGTACAAACTCTCTAAAATGTAATAATATCCAGAAATAAGTGCACAAGAAATAAAAAACTGATATCTGTCATGCGAAAACGAACCTCAAAATATAATACTAGCATCTTCTACAGACGAGAATGGAATAATTAGGGGAACATTTATGCGTTTCTCTTTCTCAAAATATGCAGAAGCATCAAATTCACCCATTCCATCATCTCCAAACGATATAGAACGTTTTTAATTAGTTTTGAGAGTATATGCATTTGTTTGAAATATACGGTAATTATTGTTAAAATGTTATTATTTTTTTGTTACAGGTGAGTCTTCTTTTACTTGCTGTATACTATTTGTAAGTACAAATATGCATTACATCATATTAAATAAAATGCTTTTTCCCGTTTTCGATATCGTAAGTAGGCTATTAGGACATTATTTGTAGGGATGTATATTTATTTTACTGTCAAGGTATCGGTTTCTATTAGCGACGGAAAGTAAGTATTGTCCTTACTTCCCTACAGCTGAACTTACCTCCCTCTTTGTAAAATACCAACAGTTAGATATTTTAAGCTTATGTTAAATATTTGCTAATTCTTATAATTTATGATTTTAAATTTGATTTCTATCAAATTTTCCGCATTTCATAAATATTTCCATTTAAAAGTTACCATTGACGTGACAAATGTGACAGCGTTTTTATTCTTAAATTTTCTGTGGAATACTAAGATTCTCTTTTTTAATATATCAATATTCAACGGTATTCCTAGACGTATCTGGCAATGCAAATGAACAGGTAAAAAATAAATCATCGGGAGTGGAAAAAATCTTATATGCAACACGTGATGTAGGCACATTTGACCACACTCGAACTTATTTGCCTGCCCTCGCTATCGCTCGGGCGTAAAATCGTCCTCGATTGGTAAATTGTACCTACATCCCTTGTAGCATAAATAACTATTTGTTATCACATGAGTATGACAACATTTTCCGTAATAATAATACTCGTATGTAAATAATTTCTGACAAAGCTTTTTATTTTTATTATTTGAATAACGATAAATTTGACATATATAGCAAAATTGCGCTGCTTGTACTCGGTTTAAAAATTACTATTCGCATATCCCCAAATTCAACTCCCGAGTGGTTTTTTCATGTTTTGTTGCATTAATGATTGACTTAGGGTGTGATGTAACGATAATAAAAGAGTAATTAGGACGTAAATAATTCGTATGAATCAATCAGTATTGATTTAAACACTACAGTGTACAGATCAATAGCGTATGTGAGTGATTCTGTGTTTCAGAAACTTCAAACAGTATGATAATTTACTTTTATATTATTGAAGCCTATACTTCGTTTAACATAAGAAAATAGCATATGGTGCTTGAGAGCCCACCATCTTTACAATTTTACATGCATAAAATTAATAATTTAAATTTGTGAAATCAGACTTTGTCAATACTAAATATTTTTATTTAGGTACTATACCTGTCGATTTTATTAATTGACAGTTGACAAGTTATATTTTTGCGTTTTGAACTAAGTGTGCATTCTGACTAATCAGAGTGCAGAATTTATTTGCTTACGCTGTCATTATGAGGCTCTAGTTCATGAATTATGATTTTCAAGAAAAAGTTTGTGTTATTTTTTAGAAAGGACTACATATAATTAATAAATAAGTATCTTTGAAAACAACTTATGCGTTCTCTGTTTAGATTTTCAGTATCGCAGCGGTTATGTTTAATTAAAATCATTGTGGTGAATATAACCAAGATTCTAATACTAAAATTTAAATTCCAATTTCGTACATAATCAATTCATAACCAATTATACTTACGCAATGTGTGTAGAAGAGGTTTAGAAACTTCTGTTACCTCTTGTTTCTTCTGCTGTAATTGAAATTTCTGTTGAGTGTTTTGTTCATATATATAATTGCTCTTTTCGGTTTACGCACGTTTCACGATTTAAATTTGGTTCGAACTATTCTAGGTATCTACTTCATAAATTGGTAAATTTGCAATAAAAAGTTAAATGTACCGAATGATACATAAAATTCTGTATGCGAGTAGTTTCCTTTACTACTTTTGTTAATTTTTTGGCGCATGTTATGGTAGGCAATCTATAAAAATAAAAAGCATTTCATTACGGTAGGTTTATTACCCATTTTGGGTGTGCCAATTTGCTTTATCTACATCTGTATTGTGTTACGTAATTTTCAACCCCATGTGGGTTATATCCACGAAGTATAATAATTAAGAAGTGGACAATTCGTATCTAATCGCTATTGAAAAGAGTCTCCCAAAATGTAACATGAAAGACAGAGAGGGTAGAGAGAGAGATAGTTTGAAGCAGGCCAACATGGCCGGCGGTGGCTGATAGCTGACACGACGTTTTGTGCCAAACTGCAAGAGTTGGTACGTACAAGAGTTGTCCCGATAAAGTTGTTTTATTTTTTATTATTATTATTTTCAATCCTTAAAGATAGAGAAAAGCTAAATAAGTGTTGCCATATTATAGACAGACTTTTAAACGTGAAAGATTGTGAGAGACATTTTAATGAAGAGGACATTATAAAAGAATGGAAATCTGAAAATGTTAAGGTAAAGAAATAGCTATTTGTGTATTAAGAGCGTAAAATGGAACATTGTCGATTAAGAGGTTATTGACGCGCGACGCACGAGCGCGGCATTCTCTCGAAGTCGACAATGTCCATTTGCGCTCGAAACACACACAAGATTTTTTCTACAGTCCTACACCACAACAAAAAATAATAAAACGTACACTTTGTAATTACAGTATTATTCAGTAATTTTCCAATGAAGATAAGAACGTATTCAAATATGACTTCTAGATATTATTTTGGTTTTCGTTTTTACAAAAAATTTATGCCAATTTTGTAATGAATATTATAAGTTTTTGTATAATTTATTTATTTCAAGTAATAATAATAATAATAATAATAATAATAATAATAATATTTTATTGATCATATTATGTACAGAACATTTATGATACGTCAGGATATTAACATGAATTATTAATTAATATCAAAAAAGTATAAATTAAATAAAAGATATAACAAGATAAATGTCATGTATACTCCATCTTAAAGTCAATGTAGAAAAAAGAAAACGTAAAAGGTACGATTGAAAAATCTACAATTTATTATTTACCAAGAGTAAATGACAACTGAAAAAAAAGGAATAAATAATATGTAAAATCTGTTAGAGCTATTCATGGAACGAGATATTTAAATATTCCTCAACAGAGAAAAAACAGTGCGTGCAGAAGAGTTTTTTAATTCTGGATTTAAATTGTTTTAATCCTAATGATTTTATGGATGCAGGCAAGTGATTATATAATTTTACATTTAACGAATTTTTTCCAGAAATTTTGAGTCTATATTTTTTTATTCTAACATCCTCAGCGCTTCGAGTATTATAGTGATGTATATCACAACCTTTAGAGAGTATTGTAGATTGTTTGTGGATTTCAATTAAGCTTTCAAAAATATAGCAAGAAGGTAGTGGAAGTATAGAGAGTAGTTTAAAGATAGGTTTAGTGTGTTCAAAATAACCAACTTTTGTAATAATTCCAATAACCTTTTTTTGCATGACAAACGCATAATTTGCGTTACTAGAATTTCCCCATAGCACTACTCCATAAGTCAGAAGACTGTGAAAAAGAGCAAAATATACCATAATAAGGCATTTTTGGTCAAGATATTTAGATAATTGCCGAAATATAAAAATTAAAGACGCAAGTTTATTACAAAGCGAGTCAATATGGTACATTCAGTTTGTTTTCCTATCGATAAAAATTCCAAGCACCTTAACTGCAAAGTTTTGATCTGAGTTAGATGTAAGTGAGATGATCAGAGTCTGTTTTCTCCTGATTCAATTTTAGATTATTTGTAGTAAACCAATTCTCTGCTTTGATTATTATATTGTGGATCATATTTTGTAGTATATCTGTGTTAGGGCTTGATACTAATAAAGTTGTATCATCTGCATAGAGTAGACATTTAGTTGGAGAGATAAAGTCAAAAAAATCATTAATATATAAAGACCGGTCCAAGTACCGATCCTTGTGGTTCTCCATGGTGAATGAATTTACGATTCGAATTAAGCTCTCCAATATTTACAAACTGCTGACGATTCCGTAGATAGGAGGAGAACAAATCTAGGCACACCCGCCGTATGCCGTATGATTCTAGTTTATTTAATAATTTTTTGTGTGAGTAAGTACATTAAACTAGTGCAGTGGAAAAGTGGATGTCCATTGGGAGTGTTCACGCCAAGCTTTTCAGGTGGCAGCACAACTGTTCACACAATTTATTTTATATTTTATTTTAATTTATTGTTATTTTCCATTCTTCTTTCTTTGGCTATTGCTTCAAACTAATCTAAGCATTTTATACTTTTGTTTTTGTAAATAAATGCCCTATTTTATTTTCACAGCAGTGTTGTTTGGTTATGTGTCAGATTGACTTGTGAAAGTGGTAAATGTGTAACTGCAGTGCCATTAGTTCCTGACTAAACGTTTCTATTAAGAATGTAGACAAGTAACATTTGTTAACATTGTTTGTATAGTTATAAATTTGGACAGCGAGCGTTTTTTCTACTTTGTCACGCATGAACGGCAAAGTGATATTTTGCGTTGACAAAAGAGAGCGCAAATGGCTACTTTGTTTATGGACTGTAGAGAAAATAAATTATGTAATATTTATAAATATTGTTAAATAAGCGTTTGCGTTTACTTAAAATAAAAATGGAAAAGCGGCATGACTTCATCAGATTTTTCAAATGTGATGCATTTCACAGAAAAAGTTTAATTACAAAGTGAGTAGAAATTTGTTCTGAAACGAGTGTAGTTTAAAAATTAGAATTTCAATTCCGGAGTTCTCATTTAGTTTATCGGGAAGTAGGTATCCGCTGTGCGGAAGCTTTTTAGTCGACAATAATGCAATATTCATGTTCATTCCTTCGCGGAATAATTAGTTTGGCTTGTAGACTTCTCTTAATTTACTGAATGGAGGCGATATTTATTGGACTACGTGTGGACTCCGTAAATTACGGATAATTTGTTTTCTGGCACCTTGGAAGAAAGAAAAATAAACTGAATAAAATTTTTAAATCGACAGAGAACACCGTGAAATAAGAAGTTGTGTTCGTAAAAAGTCTCATTGTGATAATACTCCTGGGGATAAAATATCACGAAATTTACATTTTCTGGAAATTAGATTTCTGATACACAAAAGAAAACCGTTTTCATTTACTTTGTATCTATAGTAGGAAGCAATGTGCGCGAAGCGCGAGTTTGAAACAAAAATTAAAAAAACCTTCTTGGGCCCAGGTGGCACATTAGGTTACATGATTTCTGTTTTTCCCTGTTTTCACCATCTTTTTTCTCTTCGTAACCCGTAAGTAGTTGCTTATTGCGGCACAATTTTAAAGCCGGCAGCAAATTTAGAAATTTTTAAAATTAATGACAATGCATGAAAATGTGAATGGGGTCTCGTGGCTGTGTGCCTGAGTGTCTTGTCGCGAATCTGGGGAACCGGGTTCGATCCCGACCGACGCCAAATATTTCCAATTTTAAATGGCATAAAATTGACTCCTGTGGTGCTCTCTCCACGCCAGCAATGAGCGCCCGTGAGGTGACACCTGGTAAACGCCCGCACGGTACAAATATGTCATCATCATTACCGATATTTGCATACAAAGCGGATTGGCACACCCAGCAATGCGGGTAATATGCCGTGATGATATATTTATTTTTACCTTCCGTCACCTTTAGGTAAGGAAAGTATTGTCTGGTCAAAAAATTCAGTGGTGAATTTTTGATGAATAAGCACGTTTTAGGGTCCCTAGAATTCGATTTTACTATTTTTACGATGATGATGTGTGTGTGTGTGTGTGTGTGTGTGTGTGTGTGTGTGTGTGCGCGTGAGTGCGTGCGTGCGTGCGTGCGTGCGTGCGTGCGTGCGTGCGTGCGTGCGTGCGTGCGTGCGTGCGTGCGTGCGTGCGTGCGTGCGTGTGTGTGTGTGTGTGTGAGTGTGTTTATGTGTGACAAAATTTTGTAATGCGATAACTCTAATACTACAATTCCAAAAATTATAATTCTTACGTATTCCTCTTCGTTATATCCATGTGAAGAGCTGATTAGATTTTGGTTTTAATTGGTCAACCGGAAGTACCCTCTTTTGAAGATTTCTTGAAAAAACGATGTTAAATATCATTTTTCACATTTAATATTATTATAAATATTAAAGAATATTTTATTCTCTATACGATTTGAATGCATTTTATACTTCATATTAAATGGATATAGAGTTAAAAAATTATAAAGAAATTAAATATCATACATATTAGTCAGCTATGTTATAACTCTGGAAACAGCTGCTATATTAAGAAAATTCTGATTGAAAGGTGTCAATGTCAAGTGCAGTTGACAGTATGTTTGTGTTATAATTTTACTACTGGAAATATAGGATCTTTTGTTGTATATGGAATTTGTATAAATACATACAACTGCCTTAAGGGAATGTACAAGAAATATAATCTTTTGCAAGGAACTTTCTGTATGACATTTATACAAAATACATAGAACTGACGGAAGGTACTGTGCTGGCCACATCAGATTTTTTATTTATTTATTTATGAATGAAAATGTTTCTTTTATGAAATAGCAACTAATTTTATAATTATTCTGATCACAAGTTTCGCGGAAGGCGTATGTTTTTTATTATATTTATTTTATAGGTTATGTTTACGTATCTATCTGTTTGACATTCAAATGTTGCTAATCTCGGACATTGAAGTTATTGTAAAGAAGAACACTTAAAATTATGTGTTTTATTCCAAACTTCTTCATTGGAATTATGTAGAGGTGTGTTATATAACTTTAGCACTTTAGCGAGCAGTCTAGCATTTTAAGTTAAAGAACAAGTCTTAAACTAATTTTAATTAAAGTCTGAAAGTGAGCCTGTTTCTGAAAACAGACCAATGTTCGTGCTTCTTACACTACTCCCCAATCCCGGTCATTACCAATGCTACCGGCGATCTCGAAACCATTGCCAACGATTTTCTTATATAAATTTAGAAAATTAATTATAAAAAATCTGATGTGGCCAGCACATAACCTCCCGTCAATTCCATGTTTAAAATAGCAATGAGCTTCCGATTGATCGTTTGTAAACAAAATCTAATTTTTTGTTCCAATAAATAGAAAAGTCTGTAATACGAAATTTTGGATTATATTCTATTTATGGAATAAATAAAGTTTCGGACTGGCAGTCAATATTACAATTTATTCACGCCGACGTTTCGACTATACAATAGTCTTCTTCAGGGCTCTACAATATATATATATATACAGAGGAAATAGTAAATGAGAACACAATATAATTATAAAATTCTAGATTACAAAACACTAAACATGAAACTTACAGAATGGTCGAGTTGATGGAAAAAATACACGTGTGGATAGCGTAGATACAATCAAGTCGGACATTTAAAAAAATAAATAAATAAATAGTCAAAAAACACAGATCACAGAGTGAAAATCGTCAAATAATAAAAAATTGTCCAAGATGACTAGAATAAATTAAGCTGAATATAAGAAAAAATATTTTAAAATGGTAACTGTACATGTGTGTTTTACACCAATCTAAGGACTAATTTGGAAGATTTTAGATTAATTAATTCAGGACCAATGGATGAGTGGGTGTGCAGATCCTGACGTGTGATGAAAAACCCCTAGATGGTAGATGACTTGGTGTGCTTCCGTGTAATATTTAATGTTGTGTTGATTTTATTTTTTAATTTTTATTTTTGTTTATTGTTAATGTTTATTAAATTGTTGTATATTAGGCTAAGATGTTCTATGTCGGTTTGAGAGTTAATGTTGTTTTTATCCTGTTTTATGAATAACATCTCTAAAGTTAAACGTTTATGTAGATTTGATTCCCTTGCTAAAATTTTTGTGTTTTCGAAATCAAATTCATGTTTATTACTTTTAGTGTGTTCTACTAGAGCGCATTTAATAGTTTTATTATTATTGTTTGAATTTCTTTTATGTTCATCTAGGCGTATTTTAAGGTATCTTTTAGTTTGTCCTGTATATGTTTTAATACAATTTTTACACGGGATTTTATATATAAGATTGGATTGTAGTTCTTTCTGTGTTGTGTCTTTGATAACGCTAAATAAATTGTTTACAGTTTTCTGTTGTTTGAACGCTATATTTAAATCCAATTTTTGTTTCATCAATTTTTTAAATTTTGGCGCTAGTTCTTTTATGTATGGTAATGATATGTATTTAACTTCATTAATATTGTTCTTTATTTCGACATTAGTATTTGATGTATTCATTATTTTGTTGGTTAATTTTTTTGGGTAGTTATTAATCAGAAGTAGGTTCATTACCATGTTTTTAATTTCTTTGTGATGTTTATTGCTTGTTAATTTTAGGGCCCGGAGACATACTAAAACATCTTGAACAGGACGAATACCTAGTTAAAAATTCATACGACATAATTGAAGACATCAAAAAAATTAAAATACCAGATAATCACATACATTCATCATTTTAGAAAAAGAACATATAATTTGAGAAATTTAATTATCGAAAACAGAGACAGGAACCTTAATTGTTGTATTTATCAAATTAAATGTAACTATTGCGATAAATGTTATATAGGGCAAACAGGAAGAACTTTTACAATCAGATATCAAGATCACATGCTATCATACAAGCTAAATAAAATTGATTCTAATATTGCGAAACACCTCATTGAAACCAATCTCACTTGCAGTACCTATAGACAATTTATTTTTTTTACATATTTTAGATAAAGAACAAAAAAATGAATATTTTAGAAGCGTATGAAATTCAAAATGCTTTAAAAACAAATTTACCTATTTTAAATGATCAAGTTGATTTGTTTCAATCCGAGTTTTTCGAATGTTTGCTGGAAAAAACCACTAATTACCCCCTACCATAAATTTCTTGTAACCCTAACGGGATAGTATATAAACTGTAATTCTGTATGATTCTTGTATTATACTTCTGATGATGGTCTAAGAAACCGAAATCGATAAAGTGTCTTAAATAAAATTTTTGTGAAACTTACACCAAGTGCTTTTCTTTAACTAATTTCTCTTTATTTAAATCTGTTTCATCAAGTGCCTACCACCGAATCTCTCAACAAATAAAGTATTGTTCAAGTAACCCTCGTATTTACACCTTTTCTATAATATTCTATATTTTTCGTTTTAATTGGCAATTCTGTTAACAAACAGTTTAATCTGAGATGAAAATACCGGATCTTAGAATATTTATACACCATGATATCATTTTTTTCTATTTACCACGGCAGGTTACCTTAAGCCGCCCGTGATATTATTAAGTTTAACTAAATCTTTATGCAAGATAAACCTGCATTACCGCCCGAAAGGTTAATAGCAGAATGCATTAGTTCGTCTTAAATTATCTTCTCATATCGCTTGATGTCATCGTAAAGGGGCACTAACGCCGTCATCTCCTCGCTAATTACGTCGATTTATAAATGTTTGTAAAAAGTCTTTTCTCATTCGTTATTTAGCAAGTAAATTAAGATTTTATTTGAAATAAAATCCTATTCCAAACGTTTTCGTGCAATATATCAACTTCTTATTTCGAATAAAAAATCTTTTAGCTGTAGAACACCTGGTGCCCGTGCTTTTCTGATACCAACTGGGACTTTTATTAAATACGCACATTCATAATAAAATAATAATGCCAAAGTTACGATAATGTAAAATTAGGGACGAAAGTATCTTACCGCTTACGCTGAAAAACGGTTGCTAAAGCTTGTTATATTTTTTATTCAAAAATTCTAGACGGTCGCCTTCGTTAAATCTAACAAGCAAACATTATTTATAACAAAAACTTCTGTCTCTAAAAGGACAGATGTGTTCGTTAATAAGTTCTTTCTTTATATATTTCTTAAATTTTTAACTTCAGTGGCGGCTCGTTAGAATATGTTAGGGCTAAGTCTCTTTGCACAGACCAATAGTTTTTGTTTCTGAACTGATGTTTATATAAATTTATTAATTCATTTAAATATATTATCAAGTTCTAATCTTTTTAAATATTGTTACAAAAGTAAAGTAATTGGAAACTTTGGTTTTTACGTAAAATCTGTAGCCAGAACAACCAGTGTCAAGATTTAGTAGGCTATGGGCGTGGGATTATTTTGTTATATATCCCAATAGTCCTAAATATAAGACTAATGAGATACAGTAAAAAATACTGATGGAATACTATTTCCCATTTTGAAAAAAGAAAAAAAAAACAATGCAATACAATGTTTTACCCAGTAATTATAATGTTTTACAGAAAGGAATCAGAGACCAGTTTTTAGAAAACAATTAAGACGTTTGCATGCAGCTTTGAAAATGGTTTCAGTTTTCAGTCAAAGTTACGTGAAACTGTTTACATGCAATTTTCAAAACAAGTTTACAGATTGATTTGATAATTGAAAACAGTTTCGGTTTTCGGTGTATGCACATTTTGCTGATGTAAACGACATATCCTCTTCCCTCCAAATATTTTTTTGTGCCAGTATTCCATTTTTTACGTCTCGTTATCCTTGGTAAGGGAGGTGTAGGGATCGTACTAAAAATTAGCACGTTTTAAGGTCCCGAGAATCAAATTTTAACATTTTCACGATGATGTCTGCGTGTATGTGTATGTATGTGTGGATCCTCCACTCTAACTCAAATACTACCATTCAGAAAATTTTGAAACTTTTTATTTCTACCTTATTTTAATATGGAAAAAAGCCATTAGATTTTGGTGTAAATCAAATAAACGGAAATGGCACTTTATTTGAAGCTCAAAATAGTTATTCTTCGAAAAATACCGTTAAATGTTAATAGTAAGTAAAATGGCGCCAACAACTACCAGTTGGGCTGTCAAATGAAACGTCAAAAATATTGCAGTCATTAAAATACTTGTATTCTCGGTGAAAATTTGCATCGTTAGACATTTTAGATGCCATAAAAGCTTTTGTAACTTCTTTCGAGCAGTTTTCTAAATTTGTCAAAGATTTTTCTCAGATTCTACATTTAAATATTTTAGCAACAAACGCCATAGAGCTCAATTGTTCTTACTATGCGCAGATCCTCATTGCGCATACTTCTATCTCATTAAATTGAAAAGGTCTATTAATAGTACCTAGTAACGTTTTAAAAAGAAAATATTATATGGAAAGGAATATAATACAGTTTCCAGCATAAATGTAAGTATGTAATAAAATTAATAAAAATTAAATGGAGGAAGGTATTGTGTTGGTTACATCAGATTTTTACCTCTCGCTACCCTTGGTAAGGGAGATATAGGGATCGTGCTACAAATCGCATATCGAGATTTTGGTTAATGAGTGGATCCTCCACTCTAATTCAAAAACTATCATTCAGAACATTTTGAAACCTTGTATTTCGAACTTTTTCTAATATGGAAACAACCCATTAGATTTTGATGTAAATCGCATAACAGGAAGTGGCACTTTACTTGAAGCTATAGTTTTTCTTCGAAAAATACCTTTAAATGTTATTTTTCGATATTAATGTTATTATAAACTCCGTATAATAGACATTTATTTACATTGTTCATGAATTAAAAATCAGTAAAGTTAAAATAAATACATCTTTATTTATAATTTCAGAATGTAGAAAAGTACATAAATTTATAAATGTTTTTGCTTCGGAATTAGAAATAATAGTAACATTAAAAAAATGCTTAGCGAAGCGTATAATTTTTTACCGACATCATCAGACATTTCTTCTGAAGTTCATTAGAACACGATTAAATTATACCTTCAGTGAGCCGTTTCTAATGTTGTGGAAGGATAAATCGAAAAATCTAACCTGTAAAATTTAATCTTGCCTGAAAAGCAAATAAAAAACTGATATAAATGCTTGGTAGACTGGGAGTATTTCACCAGTATCTGGTGAGTATTATGAGATATGGCCCTTGGTCGTTCTTTATCCTTAGCGGAGTATTTTATTATCGCAGGGCGTATTGCCGGGCATCACGCACCTGTAATGAATTGGAATTTCGTTGCTTCATCTGATAAATGTTTATTGAAGCGATATGCAGCCGTGTTTTATGTCCTACGCTTTCCTTACCAATTTGCTAATTATTTTCAACTATAAATCAATATTCATATCGCCTGAATAATTGCTTCATATCACAAGAAGTTTTAATTTTGAAAACGGTTTCAAAGAGAAGAAGCAAAAAGATTACAAGATAGTAAATGTGATTTATTTTCAAAGATTACAAATTGGAAACATGAAATATGAATATGTATTAATTTATTTATAGCCGTGTTCCTTCGGGTTGTGATTGTGATTTTGTGAATCCTGATTAATTTAAACGTGATCCTTTTAGGCGATTTCGGGCGACAACCGTTCACTTGCGGTATGTTGCGTTCAGGTACGTTCACACATTCGGGCGCTAGGAACAACATACCCGGTATGCTTGGATCAGTACTCACAGCTGAACGGGTTTGCGAGTCGGGTCAGCTCTCTGTTCACTATTTCTACCTCTTTTTATCATGTCTTTTTTTGAAATATCAAAAGTCAAAACAGTCGGAGTCGTGGTCTTATGTCAAACAGGGTGATATTATTTTCATTGACTCTTTTTTGGACAAATATGGAAAAAAACTACTTTTCTCCGTTAATGCATTTTAATTGTCAGACACTATTTTTGACAGTTTTAAATGTCGCAGAATATACATAACCACCAAGCATGGTGTCAACAAGTGAACCAACGATTTTTGGCGCCACTATTAACCATATCATACAGTAACTAACCGTAAGTAATCCGAAGAAGTGAACGGGCATGTCGCCCGAAATCGCCTAAAACAGGATTTTAAAAATTATAGCAAGAAAACAACACAATCAAATGTCAATGTCATATGCAGACTAATGCAAACTATCCTACTTTATTTTATAAATAATCAACTGTCTAGTGTTATATTCAGAATTAAAAATGGATTATATTGAAGTAAAAAATAATGTTCTTGGTTAGGAATATGAAGTATGTTTATTTCAAACAAATCTTTATTTGCTTTATTACACGCTTTTGTAGAAAAATCTTATTTCCCTTGATGCCACAAACCCCACATTCTTAAATTTCTACGCTCGAAACATTATATTTTCAATTTGTTCTGAACTGAATCCATGTGAATCACTCAAAAAGGGAAGGGGGACGGTTGTCTAGTGATCATATAATGAGAAAGTTGGGATAACGAATAGGAAACGTAAAAACATTATTCTTCTTAATCAATATCACTTTTATCATTTAGATTACGAATCACAACCCGAAGGAACACGGCTTATGTCTCACTAAAGTATCATGAACTGTTTATTGCTAGGATACGGTGTATATAAATATATCTATAACAACAGGGGCATTATATGAGAGCTTAACCATTCATTATGCCTTAATTATAATCCGATCATCGTTTATGGACTTTAAATTAGAAATAATATGAATGCTATATAATGAAAATTATTTTCTTTTTAATTATAATTTATTACAATAATAATAAGGACTGATTACAACAATTAATACATTAATTGATTAGAACAATTAATATAATAAGAAAACAGCTTTGAAAACACAACACAAAAATCATTTTTAATTTAATTATAATACTTAAAATTAATTATAAAAAGGGCCTTAAAAAGCAAATTAATTTCACCACACATGTAAATAGTAAATACGTTGAATTGCAGACTGCACGTTTCGCATTGATTTTCGACGGATGACGGATCACTAATTTTTTTGGGGACGATATTTATCCACGTTTGAATTCATTTTTGATATTTACCGTCATATGTGACACGTCCAAAGCAGTACAAACTCTCTAAAATGTAATAATATTCAGAAATAAGTGCATAAGAAATAAAGAACTGAGATCTGTCATGTGAAAACGAACCTCAAAATATAATAATTACATCTTCTACAGACGAGAATGAAATAATTAGGGGAACATTTATGCGTTTGTCTACCTCAAAGTAAGCAGAAGCATTCAAAATAATTTCTTTCCACTGTTTCGATAAAATATCTTCTGAAACATCAAATTCACCAATTCCATCATCTCCAACAATAACGTAAATGTTTTAAAAATAAATAAAATGTTGATAACAAACAAAACAATTAAATAACATCCTTAGCAACGCCAAAGCTTAAGGATTATTGTAAATAAAATAAATAAATATATCATCACGGCATATTACCCATTGCTGGGTGTGCCAATCTGCTTTGTTCGCAGATATCGGTATTGATGATGACATATTTGTACCGTGCGGGCGTTTACCAGGCGTCACCTCACGGGGACTCATTGCTGGCGTGGAGAGTGCAATACAGGGGTCAATTTTGTGCCATTTAAAATTCGAAATATTTGGCGTCGGTCGGGATCAAACCCGGTTCCCCAGATTCGCGACCAGACACTCAGGCACGCAAAATTATTATAAATGAAAACTTATTTCACATATTCTAGCGAAACATAAAATCTTGTATGCACCACGAGCTTTACTATATGATAATGCCCATCGGGCGACATCCTGGCATTATCATCATCGTAACGCCCGTGGTACTATATAACTTTTCAGGATACTGAATACATAATGTTCTATTCAGTAAGAGCGTACCGTTCATACCGGATATCTACTTGAAATCCGAAATATAGTGAATACAATGTTATTTTTTTCATTTTTCTGTAGTTACCAATTAATTTTAGACAAAAATGTTTCAATAAAAGTTTGTAGGTAACAACTAAAGATAACTAATGTTATTATTATTAGTTATCTTTAGTTGTTTCTGACGTATTGCACGTATTTTATTACCTCTGATATTTTGACATTTTCATTCTTACATTTTTGAATTTGTAATGTAATGATCTTATTTTCCAACTATACTTTAACTATCCCTGATGATGATTCATTTGGTTTCGAAACGTAGGAAAGTTAATTAAATTATTTAATAAACACTGTTTACCACGACTGCATCTTCCATTATTTCTCATCATCCTTACATTAATTATTAGGTTATATACTAATTGTGTCATAATAGTTATTTGTTTATCAAGGCCGAGAAATCACTCTTTAGCGTACCGAGAGAAAAATTGTCGCCTAGGCCGCTTGCGGCCAAGGCAAGACAATCTCGAGGGCGTTAAAGGATTTCGCGGACAAGGTGTACACAATAATTTTTGTGCAACCCTAAAAAATATGTAATTACTAATTTTATTAATTTTCAACAGTTTCATTGTAAATAGAAAGTTAGCTTTCAAGGTGGCTATGGGATTAACATTTGATAAACAAAACCATACAATTCTCAAGTGTCAAAGTGATTGTTTACCTAATTTCGCGGCCGTTACCATAACAAGGTCGCGAAATCCAATTTTGAGGCCTGCAATTCGTATTTCGCGTCCGGTTGCACAAAAAAATATTTCATAATTATTGCATGTATTACTATTTATTGTGATTTGGTTTATAAATAGGGCGTTTTTATCAAGAAGCGAATCTGCAAATAATTCAATAGTATTAATCTGATATTAAATATTATTTAATATAAAAATGTGGTGAGTATATGTCCTTCGGTTTATCTCTTCATTACAAAAATATTTTGGTTTACTTATAACAAAAAATGCTTAATTGCAATAAATAAAATTTGATTACAATAATGAAAATGATTTTTCTTTAAGAATAGGCGAGAATACAACTGTACAATGAAATATTCGTCAGTATCAATATTAACTAATACATTTATTGGTATTATCAAATCTAATACTTATTTACTGTGTACCAACCTCTTAAAGTCTGCAGGAAGAGCCCAAAAGAGGAAGATAATAATCTTATGAATTATGAAAGTAAATACACGAAAATCTCTAAATTTATTGACATCTTACTTACAGCTTCTGACGAAACTTCTAAATTCAATTAAAGATTGACAGGAATAAGTACTTAAAACTTTGTAAAGTTAAACCGAGACGAAATGTGTTCATTTATAATTATTTTATTAATATTATTTTACTTGAATTTAGTTACGAACTAGGTCATAACAAAAGAAGTGAATTATTTTGGTTAAGATGCTGAATAATAAATAGGTAAATTACAAAAAGGCTAAAATGTAGGAAGTATATCACTGAAAACTTTTCTATTAAGAAAATAAGAATTTAAAATTCAAATTACGAGTGTGTGCACTTTCATAATGCATCAAGTTTATAAAAATAAGAAACAAAAGGCGCGCACTATGCACTAACATGGTAACATGACTGATCATAATGTCGATCCTCCTTGATAATGTCAATGTTATATTTCTCATTTGAACGTTTACGTTTATATCTAGCATGCATATAGCTAGAGGGTTTTAGTTTCCATTGTGGTACTACTGGAACTTCAAAAATTATTACATAACATGAATGTTGGTAAATGGAAACTAAGTCTCTGATTGAATGTAATGGATATTGTAAATAAAAAGATGTGTTTTAAAATAAAAATTATACATTATCTCATAAAAAAGTGCTACTTCGTGGGCAAAAGGTGCTTTTGTGAAAAGTTATATTTTGTGCCCCCCATGTATAATTTGCAAACTAACACGCGCCTTAAAGTTGAAACTAATTTTGATTCTTCGAAAAATGCTAGATTTAAAATATTGACGAAATTTCCTTCTGGTAATCATATATTAGGTGATAATCAAAATCGTTTGTTGTAATCAACAATAGGGTACTATACCATAGTCAAATTTTAACTATCTTAAATAAGAAGACAAAAATATACATAAATTAATGAGTATTAGTGAAAAAAAATTGTTTCAATATTGATTAGGTCGCAAACTACAAGCGATTAAAGTTGATTACTAATTAGGTATGATGCATTACGTCCTAAGAATTTGATTGGTCGCGTGATTTTAAAAACGAGATTCGCGCGTCTGCTGCGGTCACCTTTGAAAGATTATGAACTGTCACGTTGTTGTATAACCCAACAAAAAAATTATGTTTCATGAATTTGTTTAATTATAATATCTCGTAATATTAACAATAATAATGTAATTATAATTAAATCAATTTGTAATATATATTAATTAAATTAATAATAATATTAACTAATCAAAACGAGCAAACATTCGCGCCATCCGCCGTCATTCTTTGTTTCATAATATTGTCAAACTGTTTAAATGTTTTATAATTTATTAAGAAAAAAATGCTTACTATTTATGTTATTAATGCAAACATGAAAAAACTAACAGTTTGTCGACAACTGGAAGTACCAGCTACGTCACGCAAGAAATTCTTAAATTTAAAAATTCATATCTCGCTTATTACGTAAAATTTTTAAGTCGCATTTGCACTTAAATTCTTATTTCATCCTTACAGAAAAAAAATTAAAAAAACATGGTATAGGACCCTATTTTACAGTTATAGTTTGCAACATAACATTGCCAGAAAATTATCCGCTTGGGAGGATATTTCTTTTACTTTCTTTCTACTAAATTTTAATAGTAAATCAGCTAAATTCAATGTCGCAGAAAAGCAAAATTAAATTATTTATTATCTTATTAAGATTTCAGAATTGTAAATATCGCAAAATTCTAGTATTTAAAAATATTGGACTCATTGTCGAATTCATTGTTGTAATGAATATTCTTGAACTACAATCAAAATTTTCTTTGTTGTAATCAACACTTTAGCCTTAACAGTTATTATTTCAATATAGCAATGCTAGAGTTTCAAGACAAACAAATTAAAAAGTATATTGTTCAATTTTATCACTTTACTGTGTAAATTGTATAGTATTTTTTTCTTTACGAATAAGAGCATTTCATCAAAATTTTCTATTATTTATTGTTTTGAAATGGCGCCCCTTATGCTCAGGCGCTTTTGTGTGGGGGCACAATCTGCCCACCCGCACGGAGGGCCCTGCAAAAAACATTGTTCTAATTTTTATTTTCATGCATATTATTCTTATTAATGTACGGGGTACACCCAAAAGTAATAAGAATAATTTCTAAAAAAATATTCTCTTCTAAAGCATACAATTAGCGTCAATCGCTTAATGTATGAAGCTGGTTTTCAACATGGTTGACTGGACGTTCCAAAATGTGTTGCGATTAGGAACAAAATAGCCGCAAGGTGCCAAATCAGGGCTGTAGGCTGTAGGATAAGTAAGAAAAGGTAGGGATGCGCACTGACACTGCCCTGAAAAACATTTATACCCTTCCTATCCTTCTCACACACCCTAAAACCCTGTCCTTGACACTGAGTAACTTTTCTTGTTCTCCAAAATTAATATTCACCTGAAAGGACATTTGGTAGGTACTTTTGGGAACATCAGACGCGGCGAGGGCTGCGAATAGACTTTAAAGGTCCTAAACTTATCTCTTTCGTTTTTGTTGCTTGCATTACCTTTGCATAGATGAGGTCACATTATTTTCAATACAATTTTATAGAATTCTATTAATATTTAGCAAATTAAAAATACTCTATAATGAAATGGATTAAATTTAGGTTGAAGAAAACGATACTTTTTTTTACGTCGGTAACAACGTTTGTACTAGGTATGACGAACTTACATTTAAAAATACAAAATATCTTATGTAGATTTGTAAAGTATTATAGATTACTACAAGCCAAACATTACAGCTATTTTTAAAACTGGAGCAAAAACTAGAATTATTGTTCAAGTGGTTTAAATATGAAACATGAAACATATTCAAACATGTAAGAACAAACTCTGGAAAATTATGAAAATCGAGAAATTGAGTGCAAAGTTTGAATGATATCAAAATACGTATAACTGCACTTATATATATAGTTTTGTAACGTGGAACGCCCGCCGCCGCCGCCGCTGTAAGCGAGTGTCTATTTATAGCGGTGACGTAATCGCGCTAGTAGCCGGCCGATGTAAACAGACTCGTCGCGACGTGTTTAATTACTTCCGGTCGCCTGTGTTCATTGTTATTATGTGTTCGAATATTCTAGACCTGTTCTAGAAAATAATGGCAGCTGTATATAAGGGACGTAGCTACGCTCGAGAGACACAATCAGTTACAAACAGAGTCATAGAGACATTGACATGGAGTGTTAGAGAGTAAAGTGTTAGTGAGAAGCACAGTAGTATCGTAGTGAGCGTATGCAGTTGGTGTCGAGTAGGTACTCGGAAAGTTACTGGTATACCGGGATAGCTGTTAAAGAGAATACTCGGGAGTATTGAAGAGTATTGGGAAGCTAGGTATATGGGGACAGTAACGGCAAGTGGAAGCTAATACTCGGCATTGGTGTTGAAGAGTTGTGACATACAGATAGTTGGTGATACTGAGGCTGTGGAAGGACAAAGTAAGTTATATAAATAGACACACAGTGAGGTGAAAGGTGTGACTTCTGTCCGAGCAGTTGAATATGCAGACGCTGTTGAGTCAGTTGAGTATATAGACGCTGTGCAGATCGGTAGGCGGACAGTTGAACATGATATATGTATATAGTGATATAAATATAATGTCATAAATATCGCGTAAACAGTCTACAAGAGTCTGCAACAGACCGGCAGCCTAAGATTGGAACGCGTAGTGAAATAAATAATTTGTTATACCGTGGAAATAAATAGTAGTGTTAATTGGTTAAATAAATAGTGTTAGTATTATCTAGTTAATTATAGTCTTAGGACCGGTTGCACAAAGCGTTGTTAGCTGATCATGTGTTTAACTACACATTGAAACCATATGGATACGTCGTATCAAAAATACATTGGAAAAGAAGCCTTGTTAAAGTTAACAACGTGATTAAAGTTAACAATGCTTTATGCAACTGGGCCTTAGTCTTAATTAGTTTTTAATAATTGTTTAATATTAGTAATAGTAACTTTCATTATAGTTTAATAAACATTTAATTTTAATTAATAATAATTGTCTAATATTTACATTTCACCCAAATAAATTAAAAACGTTACAGTTCATATATAATCATATGCATGAAATCATGGAATCTCGGAAATCTTCTTAGGTGAATTGAACTATAGTTTTGTAGGGTACTTATTTCCAGGGGCGCGCCGTACCATTGTGTCGCCCGTGTGCCAAAGCGCATCTTGACGCCCAGTCTCCCTCTCCCCTCCCCTTGTTTCAAACTAAAATCTAGTACTATTTCATATTTGGAAAGTATGTAATCTGAGCATCGCCGTTTGAAGGAAAATTAAAAAGGTTTTGCTCGCCGTGTCGCCCCTGACCAAGCGTAGCCCGTGTGCGACGCACACATAGCACCCAGTGACGGCGCGCCCCTGCTTATTTCCTAAGGTAATGTAAGCTGGTAATAATATTTTAAATGGGCAATTTCACAATGGCTTTTAGAAGATCCCCAGCACCCAGGTGCTCTCCGGCCATGCTTGGATATGCTGCTGTTGAAAATAAGAGAATTGCACTACGTGCATTTTGCATTTACGTCCTTTTTACAGAACACATAAATCATAACTGTCGTATTAAAACTGTGATGGAGTAGAAGTTAGCTTTAGTTTTTTCATTTTCTCCGGGTAATGAGAACGTAAAAGATAATAAATCAAGCAAGTGGCTGATACATTTTACAATCGCTTGAGTGCGCTTGTAGCTTTCGATCGCCTCTGTCCAAAACAGTTATCTCTAAGATGGAGTACGTAGATATCTCTCAAAAGGGACTCTATAAATTACATTAACGTTCTCGATTGAAAGACGGTACATTGTTACAAGGCTCGCTTGATCAAAATCCTGGCATGGCATCCTCTGCCGGTGCATTCAGCTTCCTGTCTGAACCGGTGCAGATCCGGATCGACGTGTTTTGTTTCATGCACCCGTTTACAATGTATAAATACGTGTGGACAGTCAGTGGCGTAATTACCGGCGTTCCGCGTGTTTCGCGGAAAACGGGCCCGGTACCTCCATATCAAAAAATATTTTTAATTTAATGGAGCCACATGTTCCTAATATATTAAATAACCTTACATCTTTGAGCAGAAAGATCCTTTTCCAAATAATCAGACATCTATTATTTTAATAGAATACGAAATTCCCAGAACAATATATGTATATAACATATAGCCTTTTCAGCTTCTGATTTCAGTGCGCACTAACATGCACTGAGTTCTCGTTTTGTTTTCATCATACTTATATTTTCACATTTTCTTCGTGGTAGCGTTTTCGGCTTGTCGTGAAATTGCACTTAGTTTGCAGTGAATGCGCACTTTTGTGCACCGACTATAGGAGCAAGTGCACGAATATCAGTGCAAATAATATGGTTTCTATAAATAAAATCATATTAACAATTGCCAGAAATTATTAGAAAGTACTTCAATGTCAGATAATGATGTAGAGTTATTAAATCGAATAATAATACTTTATGTTGTACATAAATAAACAAATAAAGAAGTAAGAATGTTAACTTATGTGAGGATTTGAAATAAAATTATTTTCGTTTTCAGTTCAAATGTACATTTCAGGTAAGGAGTACTTCCATGAAATTCATAAATAATTTTGAAAAAAGCGCCAAACTAACAGGCTCTCAGACTTGCACTCACTTATGGTCTCGTTTTCAACTTAAACTTGCGTTAGAATAGTTAGGGTCGAAACTGATTTAATGCATTTACGTCACACTGTCACCGAAGCCGAAGCCGAAGCCGAAAACGCTAATATCAACTTTTGGCAAAAAAAAAAAACAAATCAGTAAAAGATGTTGACATAAACGTACAATATTGTCTTGGTTTCATGTTTATATTTTTTGATATTTTTTGTTTTTTAATTAAATTTTATTTAAAAAATATTTTTCTAAAGTGACCTTTTATGAAATCAGTAAAACTATTTTCTTATCTACATAGGGGTTCAGGTTCACTCGGGAATACAGGCCCATGGCTGCATTATTACGTCACTGTGGACAGTCACGACTACATATTCTGTTCCGATCCAAGGTATTTCGGTTCAGATCTGTCCGGCAGCTATGTATTTAGTTGCAGAAATGTCAATATGCCATACATTATTTGTAAACATAGAGATGATTTTTATAAATAACTGTTAATTTTGAAATTAATATTTGTATTAGGGAATTCTGTTTGCCCTGCTCCTCTTTCTTAAGCTTCTTATAAATCCCTCCCTCCTTAATATCAGACAACATTCCAAATTTTCTTTTTCCTGTTCCCTTTGTTCTATATATTTCGTTTCAATTATAATTTTTTGAATACATTTTCTCTTTATGCCCCTAACTTTGGACATAAAGAGGATATGTTTTTTCCGAGGTTTTTTCTATTACTTGTTTTTCCCAAAATTCTCCTTTTTTCTCCTCTCCAGAAATACCACGACCTCCTCATTTTGAACTCTCTGTCTCTTTCTCTTCACCCAATTTTCTCCAACCGTTGCTACATCTCAAAGCATTCAAAGTACATTTTCTCCTTCTTCCTCAAGGTCCAAGTTTCGCCTCTAATCAGTATTATAATTATCAGGTACTGCATATAAAGGAGAGCATTTTGCAAATCTTTTCCGCATCTCTATATTGCTTTTAATAGTTCGTTTTTTTACTGTATACTGCCTTAAACTGCACAATTCTATACATAATGTAATTTAAAAAAAATGATTACAAGAATATATTTTTAATTACAATAAATAAAGTTTGATTACAATAATGAAAATGATTAATCACATAAAAATGTTTATAATAATTGTTAGAATTGACTGAGATGTATATTTACAATACAAACAACATAGAAAACTGGATAGAGCTATAATAGGTATATATTTTAATATCCAAATATTGTTGCCTATGTGCCTATGTTGCGTGCGGAGATCTTAGTCATTTTTCTATTGTTCAAAATTTGTTTTCATTTATTGCTTACATATTAATGTTTATAACATTATTTTTACTTTTCGCCTTAGGTAAGGGAGGTAATGTTTTAGTTCAAAAACTCGTTAGTGAGTTTTCGGTAAATAAGCACGAATTAAGCACCCCACAAAGATGTCTGTGTTTCTGTGTGACGATTATTTCTTCCACGATAACTTATATAAAACTTCCAAAAATTTCTTTCCGTATTTAAGCTTTCTGCATTCATATTTAAAGAGTTGATTAGATTTTGGGTAAAATTGAACAACCGGAAGTGGTACTTTACTTGAAGCCTATAACAGTTATTAATAGAAAACTACGAGTATATTATAAAATAATCCAAAACTTTTCAATTTTATACGAGGTCTGTTAGAAAAGTATCCGACATTATTTTTTTGCGAGAATCTGATAGATTTGACTCAAGCGCGCTTGTATGAGCCGACCTTGAACCTTCGTACGCATGCGTGAATTTTTTTCCGCCTGTCGATAGTGTCTGTTGCTAGCAAGCAACATTTGAGTGAGATAGTGTTTAGTGCTCTCATATGTTTTTTATTGCAAGGAAAATGACGGAACGACTGGAGCAGCGCTATTGCATCAAATTTTGGCTGAAACTGGGCGACAGCCAGGTGGAAACCATTCAGAAGATTCAGACAGATTTCGATGACGATGCTATGGGCATCACATAGATTAAGGAGTGGTAAAACCGGTTTAAAGACGGCCGCACATCGGTTGAGGGCGAACCACGCTCCGATCAACTAGGTCATTGCCAAAGTGAACGCTGTGGTGATGCAGGATCGTCCAAGAATTTTCGTAAGAAGTGAGCATCAGCACTTTTTCGGCACATTCCATTATGACCGAAGATTTGGCTATGAAGAGAGCGGCGGCGAAATTCGTGCCGAGCTGCTGACGGCGGAGCAAAAGCAACTTCGTGTTGAAGTCTCACAGGGCATGCTAGACTCAAAAAATAGTGACCCCGATTTCATGAATATCATAATCACTTGTGACGAGTCCTGGGTGTACGGGTACGACCCGAAAACCAAATCCCAGTCGTCACAGTGGAAGCAATGAAAAACCGACGAGAGCACTACGCACTACCTCACTCAAAAGCTGCTTGCCAACAACAGACGATATCGACAGGCGGGAAAAAATTCAGGCTTGCGCACGAAGGTTCAAGGTCGGCTCATGCAAGCGCGCTTAATTCAAATCCATCAGGTTTTCGCATAAAAATAAGGTCGGATACTTTTCTAACAGACCTCTTATACGATAAACCGGAGGTGGTACTTAACTTGGAGCTCTTAATAGATTTTCGACGAAAAACATAATAAAATATAATCAAAAATTTCGTATTACAGATTTTTCTATTTATTGAAACAACAAATAACATATTGTTTCCAAACATATCAGATTCTTTATCTGATCTACCCTGTAAGGGTCGGGCAACGACTCACCGGGCTGTGCCCGGTAAACGTCATTACCATTAGTTCTCAACGTTTTCGCCAGGCATTTCATCGCATGACACAGACGCTGCAAAAGATGGCTATTGGATTAGGTGAAAATAACACAATATATTATTGTTTTGCTTTTAGATGTAGTATGATTGTGAGATTGTGTTCCGTTTCAAACAAGTTATACGAGTATCTTCTGATTGATTTATTCCTTGCATCCATTTACTACATATTAATCAACTAACTTGGTAATATGGATGCTGCTAAAGACGGCTAGTGCTAGTGGACTTTGGTCAAAAGAGAATATTATGCGCTACGCTCTCAACACTGGTATTTCTGTGTTTCAAACGAGCTTATATCCGCTGATTGATATTTACTCGGCTGTGATCAACGGTTTGAAATCATAATTGCAAAACTACGTGTTACTTTGATATTGAGATGAAGCTCACGGTATAGTACCTATCAATGCCACACATTTATTTACATACTGCATCATTGGAAATTAAATTCTCTTTGTAGATTCTATTTCTACATACGACCTGATTTATATCTCTATAATTATTAGATAATTATTTTATTTTTTGTCGTTGATTATATCTTATCGGGTATTATTAATTAGCCGGATAAACTGGATACCGAATAATGGGCCCGTCCAAGTCTTTGACTTTTTAGAAATTACATGTTGCATATGAATTTTAAATATAAATAAATGAAAACGAAATAAATATTGCTATATATTTTGTATTTTTATACCTACAATAATGTAATTAAAGATTTTAGCGTAAAATGATCGCCATGTTGTGACGTCAGCGTCATTACAGTCGTCCAGTTACCATGTGAAAATGTCACTATACAGTGGACCATGCATATTTTGCTCATAAATTCGCGATTAGCTTTACACATACTCTAACATACACATATTTAATATATCCGAGTAATTTTTTATTAAGTTCAAATGAAAATTTACTTAAATAAATTTATATTATAATTTATGTTTTAATTATTGTAATCTCAATACTTGTCATTATTGTAATCATTTAGAAAATAGGAATGTAAATGTTGGATTACTTTTTATTATGAACTATGCTTTGATTATTGTAATCAATACTCTCATTGTTGTATTTAATTGTATATAGAAAATAGTTTAAATACTATTTTAATTATAATAATGGCATTTGGTGAGTATAAAAACTTCAATATTATATTGAAAAAGTCATAAAGCCACATTAATTAAAGCGAATGATTAACCTGATTATGAAAACGAGAAAAAATATTAATTTTACTTACCTGATTCTTATTTATTTATATGTACTATGGAAGTTTTTCATAAATTATCATTTAACACTACTCCTATACGTACTCATGTAAGTAAATCAAACAAATATATATCTTGAAATGATATAATAACTATCTTGTTTACTTATTACCATTACCTCTAAAGATTTTAGATTTTTATCTTGCACATTTATTTTATATTATACTACTATTATTAATGGTAACGTATGTCGGTTCTCTTTACTTATGACGGAGTGACGCTAACGTCACAACTTTCGCGCCAAAACTTTAATAATTATTTTAGGCGTTATTAACCATAATGGACCTTTCCAATTTAAGGGCTATCTCTTTCTGTCGCTGCAAATAGTAAGAAAATGGCGCGAACAACTGCCCGTTGACTGTCAAAAGAAACGTCAAACATATTGCAGTCATTAAAATACCTGTATTCTCAGTGAAAATTTGCATCGTTAGACATTTTACCTTCAATAAAAGGTTTTGTAACTTATTTCGACAAGATTTTTTAAAGTTATCTTACATTTTCGTCTAATTTTTTTAGAATCAAACCTCATAGATCTTAGTTGTTCTTACTATGCGCAGATCCCCATTTCGCATATCTTCTATCTCTTTAAATTGGAAAGGTCCATTTCAAGAAAACAAAAAATACGGAATTTCTATTTTTAAATTATTCGTAACATGTAAAAAATTCAAAAAAAGTTGGACGAGCCCATTGGTAACCGAATATCAGGTGCACCTTTGATTGTAATACGTATGACTACATTTATCTCTAAAATTCAAGCGGCTTTATGAATTGTATTGGTTTATCTCAGCGGATTGAAAAAAGGATTGAGTTATTTTCAATCTTTTTTAAATTTGTATCAACTAAAGGTGCATTCACAAATGAAAATTAGGTTTATGGTTTTTGTTTAGGATTAAGTAAGTCATTCATAAATGTAAGTTTAAATTACCTGAAAATTAGTTTTGATATGTGCAGATATCTATGTAAATGCTTCAACAAGATTAAATATCGGTAGAGTAGTACTTAACATAAGGCACCTGTGCGTCGTGAAACTGTCATTCGCTTGGCATTACTGGTTATATTTCAGCAATTAACTTATGACAGTTTCCATGTCCTTCTCGCATTTGTTTAAAAAGCCGAATCCACCAAGTGAATACTAATTAAAGATGGGCGTATATATCTACATCAATTCAGACTCGTTCTCATTGGTGAAGTTTGTGACGTCAAACTAAATCATAAACCTAAAGTTTGGACCTTGCAATGTTTAGCTTTATAATTTGGATTTAGAGACACTAAATTCTGAAGTGTGAATGGAGTCATTACATAATATGCGGCCAAAGTCTTTAAATCTAAAGTATAAACCATAAATCTAAACCTAATTTTCATTTATGAATGCACCTTAAAAAAGATAGTTAAATACTACATTTTGCAAACAGACAGGGACAGGTATATGATCCAATTTCATGGTGGATGTATAATCTAAAAATTGTTGTTATTTCTTTTCTCTTTCAGAAACAATACAAAATTATTAGTTCTTCATCACGCCATATATTCGCTTTTTGGTAATTTTACTAAGTTTTATGTCGCGACTTTTATAAAATAAGGTAAAATGCAAATAACCAACAAATGATATTAATTTAGTAACACTGCAATAATGCGGATGTTCGCATGCGTAGTTATATTATTTGAAGCTTCACTGTTTATTTCGACGGTTGTCGAGCCGCTTTATAAGTCCAAGCCTATTATTTTATGGGCTCGACTTAACATTTTTAAGCGGCTTGAAATATTAATCTCGATCGCTTGTTTCGAAGACTGGAATGTGATTTTAAGTCTTTAATAGTCTATTTTGCGACGGAATTTTATAAACAATGAATGTAGAATTTGCTAATATTGCCATCAAGTTCAAAATTTTGCTCATTTTTGAGTTATTAGCTCCAAAATGTCATAAATACTCGGAATTGACTAAAAATTATAATTTATGTTAATTCAAATATTTCTTGCTGATTCCATAGTTTTAAACCACAGGTCGATATCTCTTTTTGTTTTCTAAATATTTGCATTCAAAGTTTTATTAACATATGCTCAATTTTGGGCAATAACCCAAAAATTAGACTAGCTTCTCAATTCGAAATTTCATATTTTTTTCAGAAGAAGAAAAGACCAAAATCTGAAAAATCGTAAGGACGCCATAGATTTTTTGGGATTTTTGATAATTTAGTTATTTTCCCCTACAATTTGTAACTAATGTTAAAAAATTATGAAAATAGCGTGTTTAAGTAATTATAATCAAAATCGTTTGTTGTAATCAACAATTTTTACAGTTAGTTTCCAATATAACAATGAGAGAAAATTATCCGTTTGGCAGGCTATTTCTTTTACTTTTTAATTTTTAATAATAAATAAAGGAAATTTATTATCGGTAGAAAATAAAAACAAAAATTATTTCATTAAGATTTCAGAATTGTATGTAAATCATAAAGCGTTTGATTCTTTGCAAAATACTAGTATGTATATAGTCAATATATTCTTTGTTGTATTCAACATTTTCACAGTTATTATTTTAATATAAGAATGCTAGAAAAATAACGAACCGATTGATACGATAATTGTTTTACTTATTTTACTTATAACTAGAGCTCTAATGCAAAAAAATTAAAAAAATATATATTGTTCACTTTTATCACGTTAATTTGTAAGTTGTATAGTAATTTTGTGTTTACGAATAACAGCATTTTATAAAAAGTTACTATTTTTTGCTTTACTGTCTTGAAACGGCGCCCCTCAAAGTCAGTCGCCTTTGTGCAGGGCCCACCTACACGGAGCGACCCTGGTAAAATAAAAATTGAATTAGCGGGAGTTAATGTTCTTAGATACTTTATATTTGTGTAGCACAATTTATCTACTTTGAGTTGTAGAATTTCACAGAAATACTTTGAAAGGAGTATAAAATTTAATTATGTAAACTATGTTAATTAAATTTCGAATCTAAGTATTCGTAGTTTGCTTTGTTTATGTTTTTGTTTCCGTGCTAGTTGAGCAGAAATGCAAATATTGTTATGGGCGGCGGTAGTGTTCGTGTATCGAAGGCAGTTCACGTGCAATCTGAATTTGGCTTACAAGCATACGTTCGTTACGTTGATGGCACCTCGTAGCGCTGAGAAGCACGTCTGAGCTGAGTCTCACACTCACATCGTCGTAGCGTAGCAAAACTGCAAGACACCGAGTCGGAGGATTGTGTGTGCGTACGTGTCTATCCATATCCCAGCTCGGAGCCGAGATATCGACATTGGCATTGTTTACATGGAAGCATTCTGCATCGCTTGAGAAGGCATCGTTACAGAAGAACCAGGAACCTTGACGGAATACAGATGGATAATACTAGCTCCAGCCCTCCCAGATTATCTTAAAAGCCCTTTTGTGCCGGGAATGGCGAATTGATATTGCGCAGCAGTTTGCTACTGAACGTGTCCGATAGACGTCTTTTTCTGTACGTAGGCATACGAAAGGAAAACGGAAAGCGAACGGGCAATCGTCTTGTGAGCTCTCTGCTCTGTCCGCTCAGAAAGGGACACACAAGAGCTATCTATCTACCATCAAATAAAACAAGTGTAAATTTTGATGCACGCACCATTCGCTTTCAAATCTACCTACTAACGCTTTCGATCGTCACCAAAACACATAAATAAAACTTTATTATTCGGAAAAACGGATTCTATATAAATAAAAACGTTCAACCTGGAAACTTAGATTTCAGTGATTCACTTGACATATTACTCGCCAATATGAGTATAATTTTAATAGACGTTAACATTTATTTGAAATCACAGTCAGACAACATTTAATACTTGCAAAACCGATGTATCGATATATAAGGCATACATCAGGACAGTACCGGATTACCCAGTAGGCAGACTAGGCAATTGCCGATGGGCCCCGAGCCTTTTAGGGGCCCCGCGCCCCGCTACATATTGGATTAAAATAATATTGATTTGATTTTGAAATAATTTTTTTTATTACAAACAAAGAAAACCTTAAATAAAAAAATTTGATTGCAACAAAGAAATGCTTATTTACAATGAATCTTGATTACAATAATAAAAAATGTCAATCAATATAACAAGACACTACTATTACAACTCAATGGGATGAAATAAATTGTTAGCGCTATCTATACTTACATTGATATTGATTTAGTGCAATAATTAGAATATAGATCACTATATTTATGTAAATATGTATGTCTTTTATTATCTGTTTGAAATTAAAACTTTTAACTAATTATAATAAATATAATATATTTACACTTGTATTATATTTGTTATTTGTTGTAAATTTGTATTATTTTTTTAGGTAAATATTTTTATGATACCAATTCCAGTGTTTAGCATTTATGTTGATTTTCGTAATAATTCTTTCGCATAACGATGCTGTAAAATTTTTGGATGTATAGTAAATGCAGGGCTATTGTGAAAAAAATTCGTAGATTAGGGTTTATAGTTTTGAAAAAGAATAGGGTAATAATAATTTTCAACTTAAAACTATTATTATAAAGTGTTATAGGTAACACGTATACTTTGGTAGAGGCAAAAAACTACGAAAAGCCTTTAAAAAAATATTTATTTCAAAATAATGTGGCTTATCATGTTGTGTGGCTTATTATGTTTTATTTTGTAAGTTAATATATTTTTGTAGCGTGGGGAGGGGGGGGGGCGTCGAGATTTCGATAAGTAATATATTCATTTAAATATTCAATCTGACAAATTCAGTAGTCTTTTGCTTAGTTTTTATGGGTGTACAGAGGATGCAGTTCTTTTGTTAGAAAAATTTATGGTACAGTAAAAGCCTTGGTAAAATGATTCAAAATTATAAACAATTCAGCTGATAAGGTTATTAGCGTATTTGAAACCAAATATTTGAAAAATAAGTTATTGACAAAGTCCAAAATAAGTTATGTGCAATGTGCAAAGGTGTATTTTAGCCCCTCTCCCCTTCTAAATGTACATAATTTTCAAATTAACTCACATTTTAAAGTTTAAACTATACTATTGATTCTTCGAAAAATACTAGATTTAAAATATTGATGAAATTCCCTTTGTTAGACACATTCATGTAATCAATATCATTAGCTTATAATCAAAATTGTTTGTTGTAATCAACAATTTTACCCTTATAGCTTGCAACATACCAATGCCAGAAAATTATCCGTTTAGTAGGATATTTATTTTATTTTTTTCTACTGAATTCATTCTTGTAATCAATATTCTTGAGCTATAATCAAAATATTCTTTATTGTAATCAACACCTTCATAATTATTATTTCATTATAATAATGCTAGAAAAATATTGGTTTGGTAAAATATTTATTATGCTTATAACTTATAATTAGAGCTCTAATATAAAAAAAATTAACAAAATAGTAATTTTGCTTTGACAAATAAACCCAGTTTGCCGACCCGCACGGAGCGGCCCTGTTAACAATGATAGTATTGTGAATCGTTTTAAAAAAGCATTTCGTTACTTAGTCAAAACAATATGAACTTTTGAAAGATAAGCGTGTTATATATGTCCTTATCACATAAGCTTCTTACATTGCAAATGAGAGATAAATGTATGTAAATTTTTAAATCGTTTATGATACAGATAACCATGATTGGACTTATTTGAAAAAATAAACTGTACCCATATTATCCTATGCAATTTAAGACATCTGTATTTATTTGAAGCAAAATAAGGAAGTGAGGAAAATGAATTGAATTAAAGAAACAAATAGGCGTATTATAGAAAGAAAATCTAGAAAATGAAAAGATTGAAGTATTTAAATTTTCTCTATTTGACTAAAATCTGAATCGATTTGTGATGCCTGAGGTAAATTTGTAAAAAGTAATGATATCATAATCCTTTAATCCTATTCACTGAAATATCAGATATTAAGTCCGCTAGCTTTTTCCAAAGTTAGCTTGTATGGTTGTATGAAAATTTCATTGGACATTCTATACTTGTAGGGAATCTGCAGCTTAAAATGGATTTCGAATCACTCCAGAGCAGCTAAACTTTTTGTTAGTTGAAATGTGCGAGATTTGAACTCACGAACATTTGCTTTTTATTCCCAAAGTGAATCACTGAGTATTTTGTTTGTAAATGCAACTCGTGTGTACATACTTTTTAACATGAACAAAGCAATATTATTGGATACATCTCAGCGATATCAATTTATCATATTGGATTAGGAAAATTGGTCTCCGCAAGGGAATATGGAGAAGAAAGAAAAAATATAATTGCTATAAATACAGTGTTCCAACAAAGTGATTTTTTTATTTATCATTAGAAAATTGTACTCTCATGAAACGTTTAGCTAAAATAAATCCATTAACTTTGACATTTTGAACAACAAATCATTTTTGTTTTATCCAAAAGTAATAAAATTGATGCTCTCAACAAAATATTTAATAAAATTTCATGGGGTGTAACCTGTGACCAATTTTACCCGTTAAAAGTTGTAACACGAGGGGGGTCTCTGACGAAAAGAAGATGATGACTGAAGAGGATGATGATGATACTAATACTGATGATTACAACGATGATATACTTTTCACTTACTGTTTACTTCCAACGATGATACACTTACTTACAAAGTCATGCACGTATACATAATAATTTTCAGACTTAATGTCAACAAATAAATGTCGTGACTATCATAATACGAAAAGAATTTCTAAACTGAATTTTAACATTTATAACTTAAACAGATAAACAGAGTTAAAATATGATTATCGAAACTATAATTTAGAAGAGTTTATAAATAGTATATTAAAGAACGTGTTTTATAAGACGTGTTTTTTTCGCACGCGTCAAAATTTAGAAAACGAGCGTTAGCGAGTTTTCTAATTGACAAGTGCGAAAGAAAGTCTTATAAAATGAGTTCTTTATACTTTTTTTATGTTTTGCGCCTTCTACAATAACATTTACTTACTCAATTTGTGATTATATTTGTACCCATTTGTATATTTTCATGTAAATAATCATCCGTAAATAAAAAAAATAATAATAATTTCGACATTATATTATTAAAATGAATTGTCAATTAACTAAAAATAAATTAGGTAAAAATGGGTTAAAGAAACGTTATCTAGTACCAACCGTCTAAAACAAAAAATTGCGTATCGAAATGAAGGTCATTACGATACGCAATTGCGTATCGTAATGACTTCATTATGAACACAAAATATAAAAAAGTTATTTATCTGTTATTGCGCTTACCCCCATCTTATTACAAAGTATAGAAACATAACTTGCTTTTAATGCAGGTGTACCAAACTTGCAAAGGAATAAGGTGAATTGCTAACAAAGATAATAAATGTAGAATGACAATTTCATAATAATTTACTAAATTAATATTTTGAGTATCTTCTTAATATGTAGTAATAATAACGAGGCCTTAAAGTACCTACCAAGTTGTATTAACTATAATCAGATATGCATTAGACAGTTTCGGGCAAATATTAATCCATCATGGGCAAAAGGCAGTATAAAAAATGTATAGTTTCATTTCTTTAGTTTTAGATTGTTTTTAGATGTAAACACATTTATTAGCAATTGGTGAAAATAAAAACTTTCAATAAAATATATTGTCTTCATGACAACAGAATTCTGAATAATAAAATGAATAAGTTTTTATTTTATAGTTCAATCTGTGTTTGAATTTGGTACATGATGAAAAAAACATATTGAATGGTAGCATTTACTCAAAATCTTAGGCACCCTAACTAACTAATTACCATGGCTACCATTTAAAAATACATTGGCATGACTAAAAACAAGTGAATTTATTTAATCATTCCAATGTATTTTTTAATGGTAGCCATGGTAGTTAGTTAGCTACGGTGACTAAAATTTTGAGTTAATACTATCGATCATTGTGTTTAAAAATAAAATAGAAAGCCCCAATATCCGCACAATTCAACATAAACCTCACACAGTACCCCAAAGAGAGCACTAGCAGACAAGAACTCTTATACCGTTTCAACCAGATAATAGCAGAACATCCACACCATAAAATCATTTTCACCGACGGCTCATACAACAAGAACAAAACAGGAGCAGCACTCATCGACTACCCATAACATCAAACATTTTTACCGCAGAGCTTTTCGCTATCCACCAAGCACTGGACTACATCATACAACACCACCCACATACACCATACATCATATGTTCAGATTCCCTAAGTTCCATAACCAGCATTAAACACCCATGTACCACCCACCCAATTTGCAAAGATATCCGAGAGCTGCTACAAAACCCGTCTTTACAAGACATTATATTTCTGTGGAGCCCTTCTCACGTAGGAATTCCAGGCAATGAAGAAGCAGACAGAGCAGCGAAAGAAGCTACGGAAATGAACAACATAACAAACATAAAAGTGGCTAAAGAAGAACTAAAAAACCATGTGAAAAAACAGACTCAAAAATTCTTAGCAAACAAATGGGAAACAACCACTAATAATAAACTAAAAACTATTAAAACCGACACTAGAGACTGTAAGACAGCAGGGACAAGAAAAGAACAAATAGTAATAACTAGACTACGCATAGGACACACCAAACTGACACATAGCTACCTACTTTCCAAAACTGACCCACAACAATGTGAAACTTGTAACAACAATCTTACCATCAAACACATAATTGAAAAATGCCCAATATACACTACAAAGAGACAACTACACAACATCCCCCCAGATGTACGAAGTGCGCTGACCAATAACCAAGTATGCGAAGAAAACATAATAAAGTTTCTAAAAGACATTAACTTATTTAACAGCATTTAACACATCTATCATTTTCACCATTTATATGTATGTAATTATTATTATTATCTTTTGTAAAATAACCACAATGTAACAAAATTGTACCAGGGTTCAAATGACCCAAGATGTTGAAGAACCCTAAAATAAATAAATAAAAAAAAATAGAAAGTGATTAAAACTATTATAATTACCCCTTAACCTTAGAATTAATTTTAATAAAAACTAAATACGTATTTCGAGAACTAAGTTCTCATCATCAGTAGTACAAGTGGTCTTAACAACTCAGAGTTGTTAGGACCTCTGGCATAGTTGACATGTTAAGTAATCTTGACTACTCTGTTCAGTGGCGCACCCAGGAATTTGGATAGGGGGGTGCACTGTAAAAAAGACAATTTTTTATAAGAACATATTTTAAATATTAAATACCCAAATTAACATCAATAATCGTACTAAATATGTCATTCTAAGTACGAAACAGAGAAAAACATTTTAATACAATATATAGGTTTGTTCGCGATAGCGATCCCGGAATAGTTTGATCATCATACGCATGCGCAGTTTTATTTTAGTTGTTCGCGGTACGACTTTGACTGATGATTTCGTGTTTCGTCGAACACTATGGACTGATACATGATTGGTTACGTACTAATCAGACCAGCCCGAATATTGAAGGAACTACTATAAATCAGGAACTAATACGACTATTCAGTACATGAATTAGTACGGAATAAGTTTGGGATCCTTCAGAGATTGTTACTGCGAACAAACGTATTATCTTTGTTTTTTCTTTTGTCGCTTACTCAGTTGTCTGATAATAGTTTTAATTATATTTAACCTTAGACTCCATCTAATATTAATTTTTAATGTAGAAAGTGATTACAATACTTTTTATTGTATTTTTTAAGGAAATTAGTAGAAAAAAAATTCAAAAATAAGCTGTTAAACTCCAACTTCCAACTTTATATGAGCATAAAAATGCAAATTATAAATAATTCCTATAAGTTACTAAAACTTTGTATTTATATCCTCGAAGTTTAGAAATTTTTGTGTTACATCATTTTGAATATCGAGCGTTAAGTATTTTTAAGGTTTAAACAGCGAAATGTTTTGTAAAATCAAAACCAAATAAAACTTTTGATGTTTTGGAAGAATTGCAGGCGGCATTTTAGAAATATTTAAATAAAACTTTGTCCAGACGGTTTTAAGATTTGGAAATAAATTAGTTTATATTTTAAACCCCACAGAACACGAATTTAATGTTAATTTGAAAATAATTGAAGCCGTTGACTAGCTAAGAGCTAAATAAAATGTACTTTTGTGGCAAATTTGTCCAGATTTTTTCCAAAATTTCAAACTTATCTTCCGCAATCCCTAATGCATTTTTGACACTTAAAATATTAAATATTAATATGTTAAATTGACCCTCCATATTTTATTGCAAGAATGAACACTATCTTTAACAGAAATCGAGATATTGACCGATTATTACCTCACATTTTTAGCCAAAAATGTATAGTTTTTGCACCCGTGTGTGAGGAGCTTTTAACTTAAAATTTAACCACTTTTATACCGGAAATATATACAAACAAATAAAAATGTAAACATGAATTTTTATTTGTAGAGCATAAAATTCTACATCTGAATTAATTTTACTTGCATTTTAACGGCAGAAATTAACTATGAAAATGTCGAAAATCACCTGCGAAATAGTAATAGCCCTGGAATTGAGACAAAAGTCAACAAATGTCTAACAGTTTATCTCAGATTATTTTTAATATTATTTGTAATTTTTCTTGTAATGAACAATTATCAATAGATAATTGTACACTGAAACAGTAATTAGAGATAATACCTAATGAAACTAAATTAACCTACTATGACAGATAGGGGCCTATTCTGTAAGTCCGTGGTTAATTTTTAACCATTGGTTAAATTTTTAACTAATCATATGTTGACATATAACAAAAAGAGGGATTTTTAGTTTTCAAATCAATATCTATTGGATAAAAATTTTAACCAGTGGTTAAAAATTAACCACCGAGTTACAGAACAGGGCCCATAAACCGTTAGATATTTGGAAATTATTTTATCTCAATTCCATGATTAAATAAAACTGATTTTTGGACTTCCATTATCTTTATTTAACAAAAACACAAATTTTCACAACGTTTCGGTAGCTAATATCTGCTGCCGTCATCAGGTGTACTGATAATACTAACTAATTCCTAATACTACGAGCCTTATATCTGGTAAAATGAGGGTGGTCAAGCGTGGTTGGGAGTTCAAGTGTGTCTGGCGGTCCATTATTGGTTGTCGTCTCCTGTGCAATGGGCTGTGGCTGTTCTTCAATTGGTGGTTCCCTGGTTGTTATTTTCATTGCTGTGTTTTGAGAAATGATTTTCTTCCAAAGTGGTTTGATTTCTACACTGGCTTGGCTAAAGACCTTTTCCCGGTTTATCATGATGTACGCGGCCTCTTTAAACTTACGTTTGGAAGTGTGATCCTCTTTGGAGATGATTTTTGCGTTGTCCCATAAAATTCTGTGGTGGTATTCCCATGCGTGGTCTGCAATTCCCGATTTCGATGTTTCTCCTCTTGTTGTATGCCGTTTGTGCTCCTTAATCCTGATGTCTAGTGGCCTCTTAGTTTCGCCTATGTATACTTTCCCACGTGTCACACGAGGGGGGGGGTCTCTGATGCTGACTGATGATGATGCTAATTACTAAGGATGATGCTTCCCAACGATGATACCTTTACTGACTGGTGGACGCTTTGATGGCTGGCGTCCACGGCTTGTGAGAAGGAAGAACACACAGACACTTAACTTTTTACTTTACACTGATGAACACTACGGACATGAACATAACTTGTTGTTTACTAACTAATACTTTTATATTTACACGGTTACATTATTATTAATTAATACTAAGCCTAACATACACAACTAAACTGTTACATTCCGTAACCCAGAGGGCGAGCGTCGCCTCAAAACTAAAGGACACTACATGTCCAAACCAAAACACGTCTTTCCGACGCCACGTACTAATTTCGACTCTCCCATGTTTATCCCATGGCTAACTAATACCGACTGCCTTAAAACAGAAACGCTATCTCCAGGATAAGATTATCTTTAGGGGTTCGGGGTGCATAGGCGAGGTCATTCTAAAGTCAAGCACGTATATGTAATAATTTCCAGACTTAATATCAACAAATAAATGTCGTGACTATCATAATATGATAAGAATTTCTAAACTGAATTTTGACTTAAATAGATAAAAGGGGCCTATTCTGTATCTCAGTGGTTAATACTTAACCACTGGTTAATTTTTTTAACCAATCAAGTATGTTGACATATAACAAAAAAAGGGATTTTTAGTTGTCAAATCTATAACTATTGGATAAAAATTTTAACCAGTGGTTAAAAATTAACCACCGAGTTACAGAATCGGGCCCAAACAGAGTTAAAATATGAATATTGAAATTATAATTTAGAAAAGTTTATAAAAAGTTATTTATCTGTTATTGCGCTTACCCTTGCCTTGTCACACACATTCGCAATCCACCTGGTAAATTGTCACACACATTCGCAATCCACCTGGTAAATTCCTTTTTCAGTTCCCGCTGTTTTTGGAGGTGCATTGGAGGACAGTAGGTTCTTCAGCGCTGTAGTATTTTGGAATCTGGTGGTGTGGTAATTCCGTATTTTTGACCTGTTCTTCTAATTGAAGAACCGCCACAGCCCATTGCACAGGAGACGACAACCAATCATGGACCACCAGACACACTTGAACTCCCAACCACGCTTGACCACCCTCATTTTACCAGGCTCGTAGTATTAGGAATTAGTATTATCAGTACACCTGATGACGGCAGCAGATATTAGCTACCGAAACGTTGTGAAAACTTGTGTTTTTGTTAAATAAAGATAATGGAAGTCCATAAAATCAGTTTTATTTAATAACGAGACATTATCTTATAAATTCAAAGTTAAACTCAATTCCATGGCTGTCACTATTTTTCTGGTGATTTTCGATATATTTATATATATAATTTCTGCCGTTACAAAGCATGCAATATTAGTTTTGGTTATTGATTCAACTGTGGAATATTACATACATAAAATAATTAGGGAAGCCGGAAATTACAAAAGTCTGATTTAACATGTTAAATCCCTATGTTCGGGTGTTCGAGTCACCACCCTGTACGTAAACAACTCATTGCAGTCTATATTTTCGTATGCCTCAATATGTTATTTAAAAATAAAATATTTTCCATCTTGTCATATTTAAACAAGGTTATGTAATAAAAAAAACTCAATCTTCTTGGAAGAAAACAGAGTTTTCAAGGAAAAACTAATCATCCTTAAGGAATGTGTAGACGTCTTTGTCATTTCATCCTGCAGGAGGGGAAAATTTTCTCCTGCCCTCCCCCTCTCTTCCCGGTATTGCATCTTGCTGACAACACGTCATTGCTCGTTTGAGACGCGCTTCATTTACCGTGAGAAATATTATTTGAAATATTCCCCGTGACACAAATGTTCCCTATCGCATCACTCGACATCAGAGTGGAATTGGGCCACTGCGATGGACATATATCTTTTTTTGTTCACGCTGACAAATCACCGATAGTTTGTTGTTATTTTTTCGCCCTTCCTTCCTACATCGGATTGAATGGAATCGTTATTTATTGACGCGTATGTTACTATGTAATTGATATCATTTGCACGGACGCAAATATGTGGATATATATTTTTATTGAAAGAGATTATTGTCAACGTTTTTCATTATAATAATTGTCATGTATAAAGATTTATATTCTATATTCTGCTAATGTCACTGGTGATTACAAGCCACACATACAACCAATTTTACAAATGAACACGTTATTATGCATTTTTCTTTTTCATTTTAAATGACATTTTATTCGCGTTGATTTTATATTGTGTTCAATCAAATTAAATACTGTTCATTTTGTTTTTATTTGCAATAATTACAACTGGATTAATAAAACATTAATGTAATTATTGTGTGTGAGTATGCCACAAATTTATATTATAGATATAGGATGTTAACAAGTGATCAAAATGGATAAAGTGTGCCGCTCTATACGATTTTGACGTTTGCCTCTTACTTACAGGTTTATTCTGTTAAAATATAGTTATGTAACAACTGGGGTGCGTTCCAAAACCTTACTCTGGAGTATCGAGTATGGTAAAATCCGTTCCAAAACTATTGCGCTTACTCTTAGAGTTTACGCGACAAACGTTCCAAAATTCGAAGTACGCATTCTCTTCGTACTCTGCTACGCTAGTAGGGTACGACATACTCCAATCAGAATTTGCGTGTATTACGCAAATTTTTACAACGAAACATACATAAATCGAGTTTGAAATAAAAATAAATCTTGAAAATTATCAATATATTGGAGTAATTGATGATTATTTATCTTATAAAAAGTCATTTGAAAAACATAATAGTAAAACCTGTATTAATTGTAAAAAAAAATATTGATAAAACAGGAAGTGCATACAATAATGTAATAAGACGAGGGTAAGCGCAATAACAGATAAATCACTTTTTATAATCTCTTCTAAATTATAGTTTCGATAATCATATTTTAACTCTGTTTATCTGTTTAAGTTATAAATGTCAAAAATCAGTTTAGAAATTCTTTTCGTATTATGATAGTCACGACATTTATTTGCTGATAGTTAAGTCTGGAAATTATTAGGTATACGTGCGTGACTTTGAATGCCCTATGCACCCTGTACCCCTAAGATAATCCTGTCCTGAAGATAGCGCTATGTTTTAAAATAGTCGGATTAGATACTCGTGAGAGTAAACATGTAGAAGGGTCGAAATCAGTTTGTCGCGTCGGGCAGACGTGTCTTGTTTTTGGACATGTAGTGTCTTTTAGTTTTGGGGCGATGCCCGCCCGCTGGTTTACGGAATGTAACAGTTTAGTATCTGCTTAGTTGTGTTAGTTATGTTTAGTTTAATCCATAGTTAATAATAAGTAATAATAATAATAATAATAATAATAATAATAATAATAATAATAATAATAATAATAATAATAATAATAATAATAATCATGTAAATAAAGTTTATTAGTTATTAAAACACAAGTATTTGTTCATGTCCGTAGTGTTCATCAGTGTAAAGTAAAGTGTAAGTGTATGTGTGTTCTTCCTTCTAAAGTGAGTCCTTTTCACGAAATCCTTACCAGTCAGTAAGTGTGTCATCGTTGGGAGTAAGAAAAATCAGTAAGCAGTAGGAATCATCAGTAAGCATCAAGAACCAGTATCAGCTCTTCTTAGGAGAGACCCCCCTCGTATTACAATAAATAATTTTTGGCAGTCAAAATGTCGTATCAAAAAGATATTTTCTTATTTTTAAGGTTATTAGGGGTATTACCTAAAATCAACGTGCTTGAGGAAGTTGTGATAAAATTATAAGTATTTATCAATGATCGAGGGGTATTCGGTGAGAATATTTTTTTGCAATTTTAATTAAATTTATGACGAATTTGTATTCAGCAGAATTTTTATAATTATAAAATCACCCAATAGATGTCAGTAGTAGCTATGAATATATTCAGCGTGAAGAGCGTAACGATAATAAGACTCAGTTTACAAGATTCTTGTAAACTGAGTCTCCCCTTCTTGTTGCTTAAACTCGGCCTCTAGCGTGGTTGACACGTCGGGTAATCTTGTTTAAGACAGTACTATGCCTCTTGCTCCTGAAGATGCCCCATACGACTGCGGGCGAAACGTTGAGCTCTGACTCAAAATATGACACACATTCCCGGAAAACGAATATTTTTCAATAGCCATAATGAAAAGAAATTGCTTAAAGATTTTCCTCGAAGGTATGCGAAACAGATATCAAATGAATCAACGTACGGCAATGATATTAATCAAATTTCAAACTCCTGTCATCACCTGTCATATGTGGAATATAGATTTGATAATTTATGGACAATTGAAATATAATTTTGACATTATTTTGGAATAAATCGTCACGTGACCTTCAGCCATTTTTTATCACTCTGTGGGCAATAGGTGTTTCTGTACGACTAGCACACTATACTTTTTCTACGATCACACTCTTTGCTAAAATATAAATAATTCATTTACAATAAAGAACATATTTTTTTCTCACTAATTAATTGAACTTTAAAATTATTACAATAATTACTTTTACTATGCATGGATAAGTAATTTCCAAATATTTTGTAATTTATGAATCAAAAAATATATTTATAAATATTAAAATTATATTACAATTGGCAATTTGTGTGAGAAATAATTTGTCACATCTTATCCCACGACTGTGGGAAATGAATAACTTTCGGGCTTTATAATAATAATAATAATATACTTTATTGATTCCACTAACCAAAGGCGAGGTTCAGCCATAGGCTGTTCTTCCACCTAACCTATAAGATATGGGAAAAGTGCAATTTTCTGTAGTGGTCGTAGAAAAAGTATATTGTATACATATAATTACAGTAGAATTATTGAAAGATGTCCGATCAAGGTCATCTGCGAATTGTATGAACTGTTGTTCTGTCAAATTCATTAGTGTCGTTTACTGAGTTTTTATGAGGGTACATAAGATACCACTGTTATTTTATTATTGTAAAAATGTATGTTACAGTAAAAGCAATCTAAATTCAAAACTATGTCAACTGGTAAGTTTATTAACAAATGTAAAACTAAATATGTGAAAAATAAGGTACTGACCCAGTGTCATTGTCACTAATTCTATAAAGACAATAATGAATCAAGGTAATATATCTGAATTAATAAATACACTTACGATCCAGCGAAAGTAGTGTCAACAACGAGCATCGTATTAAGATGGAATGTCCTAACTTAGTCGAAACAATATGATTTTTTTAAAAACAAGCGTGTTATTCATCCTTATCGCACACGCTTCTTGTGAGAGAGATAAATATATGTCAATGGGGAGTGAAAAAAATTTAAGTTATTGTCTTTTATAGACAGTAAAAGTTCAAAAATGTTAACAAATTTAAGAAATTTTTAATAAATGACATTAACTTAAATTTTTTTCATTCCCCAACATTTTTCTTACATTTGATTTGATATTTTATACTAATGATATTTTAAACTAATTATGTGTATACAATATAGTACTTTTTATTTCTATAGAATGTATGTTTTTCAGCTGTGGTTCTGAAGATGTTCAAAATATTAGCGAAATAGAATAAATAAAAATATTTATTAAAAACTCAGTTTTTTCACCCTTCATATTCCATGAAAAATGAACTCTGATCTAGAGTCGTTCATCACCAAAAAAAACTGATCAAGAAAATTAAGAGAAATACAAAAAAGCTGTGTAAGAACTTTTTACCCAAATCCAATTAGAAATCAATTTTCTTTCATAACTTCAGTCTAATTTTTTGAAGAATACCTGCTTTGAATAAATGAAAAACAGGAAAAATAAATATTTTATATTTAATTTTCTCAGGATTTAAAACGTAAAATATGCGTCTTTCAATTCAGAATTTATATTTTACTCTATTTATTTTTTAAAAAATTAAATAAGGACATACCAACCAAGTTATTATGAACAAAGTGATTTCTCATGTCAAATCCCTTCGCCAACTTTTCCTTGGTGTATTCTGTATCCCAGTATGGATCTAGTGTGAAAATGTTTCAAATTTACATGATATAGAAATAAATTTTTCATTCGGCAAAGTATTCCCAAGTGGAATTCTTGCGGAGCTGCTTATATTAGTAGAACAAAATGAAGAACTTGCGCAAAACAATGTTTTTCATTGAAATAATGAGTTCGGAAAAGTTCTTTCAATATTGTAAAACGGTACAAAAGGCAAAACTTTCTGAAAGGGCGTATTAAGCAAGCAAGTATGCGGATAAGCATTAAATTTAGTAATTAAATATTGTGAGGTCGATTTCAGTTGAATTTTAGAGGAGCAATAGACACGTTCGAGAAGCGCGATTACATTCAGAACTATTGTAACTATGTGAAGTTTCTAGTTTCATTAAACTTTCGTTTATTAACGAACCGGTGCATAACTGCATTGCTTGCCAGTAATTAATTCCACGACGATCACACCATGGAGATGACGGAGTCTTCTTCTTTGTCGTTTCTGCTCAGGTTTTATTGAGAAGTTCCGTGAAAGTGCTGTTAATTAATTTCAAATTTGTTTTTAATTAAGCCGGACTTGACTACGGCAGGCGCACCGGGTCCTTTAAAGACATTAAGCGCTGGAAAAACTTCTCGAAACGAAACAGAACTCAAGAACTTGATTACCAGAATTCAGAGGACGATAGCAGAAGATATTTCATGTCATGTGTCACGCTGGACGGAGATCAATAATGGGTTTTTTCTGATTTTTTGTCTCTCGCTGGAAAAGAACCCTTAAGTGTTCAATGACATTTGTCACATTGGTAAGACTGCTAAATTTGTCAGCTATTTAAGGAACGGAAAGTAATCGTCGATATTTTTAAAGAAATGCTGTCAAATATTTTAAATATAATGATGACAAATTGGTTTTTGTCAACAATGTATAAAAGTAATTTTTTGTCCAGTGTTCACAGTAAAAAAATTACGCCTTTGTTAAAGTTTTAGTATGTTAATATTTTACAAATTAAATAATGCGGAAATCTTACTATAAATGAAAAGGTCCTGAGTTCAGATTCGAGTGAGGTCCATGAATTTTTCACAAACCTTTCTTCATTATAACAGGGCCGAATTAATAAATTTTTGGACCTAAAGGCCGACGCGCACTTGAGCGACGCGAAAAACGGCGAAGCGAAGCGCAGCGAAGAGAAGTTTTTTCATTCAATGTAACCTTCTGTGTATAGTTGCCGCGTTGCTCTGCTCTTCGCTGCTCCAAAGGGCGCGTATACACAATGAAAAAACTTCTCTTCGCCTCGCTTCGCTTCGGTCGCTCAAGAGCGCATTGGCCTTAAAGCGGAATTATTGATGAAGCCACTACTACCATAAAAGCGAAGAATGATAATTAATATTTTAACTTTATTACGAAACGCATAATAATATTTTAATAATAAATTATAGATTACAAACATATAAAGCGTCAAAGTTTTTTTCCATATTTCTTTTTGGCTAATTTTTATATTATAAGATCGCAGTAAATTTCTTTATTAAATTCTGCTATTATATTTAGAATTGCTAATACATCCATTCTTTCTTGGGTATTGCTGGATCTTAAGTAATTTTCACGCGTTTTAAGTATGAAAATAAATGAGCGCATTTTCATTTGAAACCGGTATTGTCATATAAATTTGTAATAACGATGACGTTAGCAAATTAAAGTAACTTTTTTACCTCCCGCTACCCTTAGTAAGGGAAGTATATGGATCGTGCTAAAAATCGAATATCGAGTTTTGGTAAATGACCACGTTTTAAGGTCCATAGAAACCAATTTTAACATTTTCACGATGATGTCTGTGTGTATGTGTGCGTGTGTGTATATGTATGTGTGGATCCTCTTCTCTAACTCAAATACTATCATTTAAAAAAATTTGAAACCTAGTATTTCGAACTTTTTCTGTAATGGAAAGAGCCCGTCAGATTTTGGTGTAAATCAAATAATCGGAAATGGCACTTTAAAAGAAGCTCAAAATAGTTTTTCTTAGAAAAATACCTTTAAATGTTATTATAAAAATTTAAGATTATTAAATTTTCTACAGCTTTGCATTAATACTTTTTCTATATATTTTATGGATAAATTTATAAAATTATCTATAATTTAAATCCCGGAGCCTACGCTTTAAACAAATTAAACTCCTTGGTTGCGCAGTTATTCAAATGTATGTAACTGACAGATAAATGTGACTGTCAAAGAACTAATCATTTCAAATTAATAATAGTAAAGTTTTTTTTAAAAAAAGTAAATAGAACAGTAGGAAAGAAAATCTGTACAGTTTCTAACATATGTAAATATGTAGGTATGTATTTAGATTAATAAAAAATAAACGATTCGCAAAAAAGCTAATTCTCATTTTTGGATTAGTGATTTCTATTTTATCCCGGTATTTAAAATTTAGTCTTCATTTTATTATCAAAAAAGGTAATTACTTGGATCAGATTAGACTATATTTTAAGAAATAAACTGCCAAAATTAGATATTAGTGCGTATAGTATAGACCAAAATAAGTGAAAAAAATCTAATAAACATGGGTCCGCAAACTAACCGTTTCAAAGATATGACCTACAAGTTACTTACACATGTCTGGTTGAACATTCTGGGCAACCGGCTGATAGGACCAGTTTTTTTTACCGAATCGCCTAACAGGACCAGCATATCTCGACTTCTTGGTTAATACTTTACCCGGATTGTTACTGAATGTGCCCATTAACAACAGGTTTTAAAAGTGGCTAATGCATAATGGAGCTCCGCCGCATTATTCTGTTATGGTTATGGAACTCTTAAATCAAAGGTGCAATAAAAGATGGATAGACTTAACACCATTGGACTTCTTTGCTTGGGTTTGGTTTATTCTACTCTAATTAATAATGTAACGCACTTACAAGAGCGAATTGAATATGCCTGTGACTAAAACAGGGAATTTTTGAAAAGGTGCGAAACTCGTTTAAACACCTATTGTAAAATGGCTTTAAAAAATATAAATTTGATACCACACATTGGTTTTATATTTTTTTAGATAGTACATATCTGAAAATAGCTCATATCTTTGAAACGGTTAGTTTGCGGACCCATAATTATTAGGTTTTTTTTTACTTATTTCGGTTTATACTATACGCCCTTAAAAATTCCAAACACTTTTTTTTAACACCCTGTATTACCTACAGGGAGCCATTTTATCTGTTCCCGCCTGAAACTTCATGAATAGGCTATCCATGTTACATTGTTGGTTTTACGGCATCGAACCAGTTTTTACTTATTTTCTTATCTTGATATATATATATATATATATATATATATATATATATATATATATATATATATATATATATATATATATATATATATATATATATATATATATATATATATATATATATATATATATTGAATATTTTTCTAGCTGTTTTAAAAGAAAATATATAATATAATTTTATATAAGAATGTCATGGGGCCGTATTACGAGCGGTCTATAAAAGCGCGCTGGTAATACGGACCAATGCTACAAAAAAATACATACATACATACATTTTCTTGTAACATAGAACTATATATAAATATATGGATTTTATTTTCACAAGTTTTGAATAATAGAAAATTATATACTTTTCGCTTGGTACACGGATACAAAAATATAGTTGTGACGACATATCGTTACAGCGCTAATAGTTTTCATTAAAATTACGAAAGAAGTTTTATATTTTAAAAATATTTTGCTGCAAAATCATTTCAAATTAGTCATATATAACAAAATATATATAACGTTTTTTTTAGTACCGGACCACATTGTAGAATATGAAATAGTTTGTTTTAATTTATGACGATGCAAACGATCGGACAAAAATTAAAACCTAGGACATTCGGTATAGGAATATGAATAATTGTACTTATTTGACAACCTTAATGTTCTTTGTGTATACTAAAAAATCTGGCCGATCAGAATAAAATTCAATGATTAAGATTTTCGTTTTGTAAATTTCAAATTATTCATGAAACAATTAAAGTGAAAAATAGATAATTAATATAATTATTTTCATTTTCTAAAAGATAAGCTTGCTGACCTAATTTAAATTTGTTTTTACACAAAAATAAAATAAGTTTGGAACGAAATAATATACATATTCATCTTCTTCAGCTTCAGGTGTCGTGGAACATTTTGTTGTTGATTTTGAATTTGAAAGTTTGTCTAATTCGTAAAGAAGTTTGAAAAAGTTGTATAATGTTATTTCAGGAAATTTACGACAGAAACTACTTGGTGTGGATTGACACATTGACAATTTGTCAATACTTCGTAAGTTAATTCAAGTTTGGAGTCCAGAAGCTGCGTGTCAGCTGCGACCCTTGTTGCAATTTCGGTAGTGAACCCGACAAATTAATAAACGAAATTTCTCTACGGGAATTTATAATTTTAAAATTTCAATTATTTCCTTTATTCACCCTTTAAATTGATTCTGCCGGAAATTAAGTTACTTCATTTTCTTCAATATAGAAAATTCTGATTACTACTCGCCATGCCATCAGCTGACAAAATTCATTAACACTTTTATTAATTAAACACTCTCGCATCGAATTCAAAAAGTTTATATTCTTCTTCGTAATAGCAATTTTAACATCATCTATCAAATCTTCGATAAGTAACTAACTCTGGAACTACTTCCAGAAAACTAAAATAGGGCCATGTTACAAAGCGCCTAAAGTTCTTAACTAAAATAATAATAATAATAATAATAATAATAATAAATACAGTAAAACTAGGTAGCTTTTAATAATTTCTTCTAGCGCTTAAAAAACAGTTTTTAATAGTTGACTTTTGATATTATTTTATTATTAATAATATAATTACTCAAAATCTCGGACATAGATAATTAGCAAACAAGAAATCTTGTCTTGATGATCATTTATTGTCTTGGCTTGATTGCTCGTTTTTTGACGACGTAATTCTTGTCTTATTTCAAGAATTCTTGATATTTTTTGTTTTTTGACATTTTAAGTGAATCCCCTTTCTCTATCGCTTTATCCCATCCGAAAGCTCAAATGTAACGTTGGCGTCTGCGTCTGTCCTTGTCTCTTTTAGACAAATAATGTTATTTAAAAAATATTTTTTTGTTTATATAGGTTACAGTACAAATAGATAATGGAATAATGTGCACATTGTCGGTAAATGTATTTAAGTATTGCAACAACTAGAGATTCACCAAGCCAAGCTACTTGGCTTGAAATAAAAAAGCTTGGCTTGGCTTGAAACTTCAAGCTTTTTTTAATGTTAGGCTTGGCTTGGCTTGGGCTTGATGGAGACAAAGCTTGGCTTGGCTTGAAAACTTCAAGCTTTAAATATTTTAGGCTTGGCTTGATTTTCAAGCTTTATCAAGCTTTTTCAAGCTTTTTCAAGCTATTTCAAGCTATTTCAAGCTTTCAAGCTTTATAAATGCTCATACGCACAGTAGGTATATGGGTCTTGAAAACCCTTAGTAGCTGTTCGGTATCAAGATTTTAATATAAATATTCGATGTGAATTAAATTAAATATATCGAAATATCGATAAATCCGATATATATCGATGTATTGGAATATTGATGTATCAATATATTGATATGTTATGTCGATGTTTCATTGTATCGTAACGATGTATAAATCACGTTTTGTTTTAAATAAATTTATTGTGGTACAATTGAAAAATATCTTCTTATGCGCAAAGATAAACAAAACGATGAAATAAAATTTATGCAACTTACACCAAGTGTTTTTTTCTTTGTAATTATTAAAATATAAAAATATTGAAATGTATATTTCAATCATTTATTTTATTTTTGAGAGTATACAATAAACATAAATTTATTATCTTTTATTAAATATTTACCCTTCAATTTTTATGTTTCTTTTATTATTTTCGTTGACTGCATTCATTCAAGTAGGCATATGCATTAGTTAGACTTTATTGTATTTTAATAATTAAAATGAATAGGACTTAAGTTCATAATGTTATTTTTACTCGAAATGACCTTACAACAAACTGTTAGAGTTTCTCATACTATATAGTTCATATTCACCCTGTATAAATAAACAACTCAAGTCTCCAAACACGCAAGAACAGTGTTCAAATAAATACATAAATATTTTGGAATGTACAATGGGATGAAAATGACCTGCGACTGATCTTTTATTCTTTTATACCTACTTCAAATACATCTGGAAATCATAAAACCCTACAGACGGAAATTTCCCCGAAATTTTGTTTGTTCCTGACATAAATACCTACTCGCCTCTTCTTATGAAATTTCTACTGATTTTTGAGTACAGAATCATGTAAGTTAAATACATAAATATAATTACAGTAATTATGTCCAAATTCAAATAGCACAAAAGTAAATACCCTCAACGATAAAAGAAAATTAAAAACCCCCAGAACTAGGTAATAAGCCGTGATTATCAAGGTAATATTTAAAAGAGAATGCTCTCTTTGTCGGTACATTGATATTGTCTATTATACATGTCACTGACAAGAGCGTTTTATTAGGGATACATTAGGGGTGGAACTAAAAATAGCATTGAAAATATTTGAATATAAATATACATATACCCACAAACAGAAATTGTCTCGTCTCTATGATTCGGAAATACCATAATAACAAAACTATGTATATAATGCAACTTTAAAATGCATTAATTATTATTGCAATTACCCAATCAAACAACAAGACCAAACTACACCTATCTCCCCACCACTCTATAGTTAAAACAGATAGAGTGTAGGTTTATGTTAAATGTAATCAGATAAATTTAATATTTTTTTTTTGTTTGATAATCAAATCTAATTTCTTGAAGCTTTGAGCTTATAATTAAACAAAATAAATAAATATATCATAACGGATTATTACCCATTGCTGGGTGTGCCAATCTGCTTTATCGGTAATAATGAAATATTTGCACCGTGCGGGCGCTTACCAGGCGTGACCTCACGGTCACTCATTGCTGGCGTGGAGAGTGCACCGCAGGGGTTAATTTTGTGCCATTTAAAATTAGAAATATTTGGCGTCGGTCGGGATCGAATCTGGTTACCCAGATTCGCGACCTGACACTCAGGCACGTGGCCACGAGACCTCATAACTTATAATTAATTCCAGTTACTTAAAAATTTAAGTATTTAATTAATTAATTTTTATACAAAATACGTTTAACTTGACAATAATAAGTATTTAAAAAAAATTAAATAGTTCCATATGTAATGATTGACATTTGCAATAAATTTTGTATTATCATTTTTCATCATACATTTTATATTAATGTAGGTAAAGGATAAAACAATAAAATTATATTATCATTTATCATTATGTATTTAAAACTTTTTCAACATTTTATTTATTTTGTATACTTGATTGTGTGCGCGAATTACAATGTGCGATTTCTTGGTTCAGATGGAGAAAATTAGTGGTCTTTGCATAATAAGAATGATGAAGGGTATAGTTTCCTATTTACAAATTTTTGAAGCTTACTAGCCTGACAATTAATGAAGGCTGGTCCTACTGGGAACTCCAATTCTTAGAAGTTCGCAAAAATGTGCCGAAGCAATTAGAAAGTACGTTACCACCATAAAATTACGGTTTTGTCGGCCTCGAAAACATTTCTTAAGAAAAGCTTGAAAAAGCTTGTTTTCAACCAAGCTACTTGACAGTCGAAGGCTTGGTTTGGCTTGAAAATTCATCTTTTTTAAATGTTAGACTTGGTTTGGCTTGGGCTTGGTGGAACAGAAGCTTGGCTTGGCTTGAAAAGACAAGCTTTTTTGAACGACAGGCTTGGCTTGATTTTTCAAGCTTTTTCAAACCAAGCAAAGCCAAGCTTTCAAGCTTCAAGCCAAGCCCGTGAATCTCTAGCAACAACCAAGGAGTTGTGTTTGTACTCGTATATAATAAATTATAGCCTACAGTACTTAAAATAGTTAATTTTATAAATTTATTTTCCTACAACCATGCGTGAAAAGTACTTTTCACGCACTCATTACAGTGTGTAAAGTGTCACTTTTCAAGCACTAGTGCGTGAAAAGTACTTTTCACGTACTACTGCTTGAAAAGTAAATAAGCGTTGCTAGGCAACATTAAAATTCGGTTAATTTATCTGTCAAGTATATAATTAGGTAGTAAATAATAATGAAATTAATAAAATTTATTAAGAAATATGAATATACACTGTAAATGAAACTAATCTAATATTTTTTTAACAGACTGAGTACTAATCTAATTTTTAAGAACATTAACATTTTTTTGACATGTATTCTAACCTAACCTAATTTTTAATATTAATATTAAATGTACAATTTGTACATTATAAAAGACTAATCATCGTTTGTCTGAGATTCTTCCAAGTGTTTAAGTTACATTTTGTACAGTGTTATGAGAAAGAGTACTAACAGTATCTGAAGCTGCTGGATGCCTATACACTCAGTATTATGAGAAATATCAATATCATTTCGGTTGTAGGAAAAATGTTGTATGCAACACGTGTGTAAAATAGTATTTTTTTGTCTCGTGCTACAATTTCCGTAAAACATAGCACTCGACCAAAAAAGTACTACTTTACACACTTGTTACATAAATAACTATTATATATTTATCAATATAAAACCTATAGAAAATTTAATAATATTTAATATTGTAATATAGCACAAATCGATAAAAAATGACATTTAAAGATTTAAAGGTATTTTTCTATGAAAAACTATTTTGTGCTTCACGGTTGCTCGATTTGCACTCAAATCTAATGGCTTCTTTCTTCTTTCCATATTAGAATAAGGTAGAAATAATAATAGAAATAATAGTAATTGAGTTAGAGCGTTAATAGGATCCACAGACACAGCATACAAATGTGGATTTGCATTTTTAATTGTCAAGAAATCAAGATTCCTTATCTAGAAATCTTGATTCGTGATGATACCTTCTTGTCTAGTCTTATGAAATAAAAAATACTTCTTGTACAATACAAGATCAAGAGTATATCTTGATTTTTGTGAAACACTAATTCAGACTAAATAGAGGTGTACAAGATAATATATTCATGCTGAGTCAAATGATACAAAATGCAAGCCTTACAAACAGAGAAATACATGCCTGCGTTATTTACTTAGAAAAGGCCTTTGAGAAGGTAATTAGAGAAAAAGTTTAGGAGTGCCTAGAAAAGCGAGAAGTGGACAAAGAGACAATCCAATGTTATAAAAGCTTGTATGAAACTAACATTAATAGACCTTTTCAATTTAATGGCTATCTCTTTTTACCGCTGCAAATAGTAAGTAAAATGGCGCTTATAACTGCCAGTTGGGCTTTGGGCTGTGAAACGAAATAGAAAAACTATTGCAGTCATTAAAATACCTGTATTTTCGGTGAAAATTTGAATCGTTAGACATTTTAGCTCCAATAAAATCTTTTGTAACTTCCTTCGGGAAATTTTCGAAGATATTTCTCACATTTCATATCTTCAAATCGAAAAGGTCTATTATGTAGGAATAAGACACAATATTTCAAAAACATTTAACACAGGGGAAGAGCTAAGACAAGAATGTATTCTGAGTCCACTGTTATGCATTATTTACCTAGATGGAATTTTCAAGAACATCAGAAGAAAGCTGAGAACTTATAACCTAGGACAATGGAAGTTAAAAACAGTCAAACTATCAGATATGTGCTATGCAGACGACATGATTATTGTAGCAGAGTAGGCAAAAGACTTACAGGTGAACGTCGATATACTTAACAAGAATAATACTAAAGCGATGATAATAAATGGAAAGGACAAAATACATGACTTGAATACAGAAGGAGAAAAATCGAGCAAGTAAAAACTTTTAAATATCTTGGAGTTGCCATAAGTGAAAAATGAACAATAGACCAAGAAGTAACAGAAAGAGCAGGCACTAGGGGAAGATTATTTAACGCACTAAAAACCCAGTAAAATAAAAAGAGGAACGAAGCAAACAAAGGTTGAGGTGTTGAAAAAAGTAGCAGTCCCAAAATTAACGTACGGTAGCGAGTCATGGAGAACCGTAGAGAAATATCATAGCAGGATAAGAAATGTAAAAATGAGGTTCCGCATAATTGAAGGGAAGACAAAAATGGACAAGTTAAGAAACGAATTCTACAGAAAAAATTAGACGTGAAATCGGTAGCATAAGTCATACAAGAAGGACAATTAAGATGGGCATGGCATCTACTCGTATATAGAATGGAAGAAGATAAGACTATTGAAGCAAGTATACGAAGCAAGAGCACATCACAAAAAGTATAGGGGCAAGCCAGTGAAAACGTGGGAGGAAGATGTAAAGAGTGCAGTAAAAACCAGAGGACTAACATGGAAAAAAGTACTCAAAGATTCAACCGACAAGCATGGAAGGAAGTATGGAAGAGAAATCCCCAGGATATAGCAGAAGAAGATAAACCAAGAATTTGCCTTACACTGAAAGGTAGAGGATTAAGTGAAGTATACGTAAATAATTTAAAATATGATTTAGGCATAAATATTCCATATTTATACCGATTTTTCAAATTTTATATGAAATAAAAGTATGCATCGGTTTACTGTCTCAGTACATGCATTTGGTACATTATTATTTTTATGTACGCGTAAATATCGTCACTGTCGCAGTGATAAATATAATGATGTATTATTTGATCTAATACTTTCAATTTAATTTAATTATATTCTTTACACCTGTCTAAATTATATGTATATGAATGCTCTTATTTATATTAGATACACCGAGCGACGTACGAATATGGCTTTGACAATATTAGAATAAATTCGCTTCAACTTTTTCGTGTGCCTGATAGAAATTGCTTTTTACATTATAAATGTATGCTGTCACTCAAATTTTGTCGTGTATGTACACAAAATTTATTACTGAATATAACAGCTATTTCGCTCATATGGGTCAAGTAAGTAGTAAGTAAACTAAACTGAGCGTTAATTATGATATTAAATCTAAATTAATATTTCATCATCTTCTTTCTCATTTATAAATATTCTTTTAATTTATCCAATATTTCTGGCTCAGCAGTAAATTTTAGTAGTAATTATTAATTATGTATCGATGCGTACAAGGCAGAACGGCACAAACGCCAAAAAGTCCAATTTGCAAGTTTTACTACAGTTCGATTAAGTTGCATCCATTGTGCAAGTGACATATCCGCCAAAAATTATTAAGTGCTAGAAATTGAATTTAAACTTGCACAACGACCATTTCAAACGCCCCTAGCGGGAATCATTTTGGTACTAACGCCAGTCGTGCATAAGCATTATATAGACTGACATTCTTGCGATTTTTTATTATCAGGATAAGTCTAAATTAAATATTGTTGTACTAGTAAGCTACTAAATAGAATCTTCTATAGGTTTAATGTTTAAGAAAAACAGAAACGCAGAATGTGTTGCCTTTTTATACATTCCAATTTAATATTTTTTGTATTGTTTGGAACAATGCTGTCGGAAAATAGTAATTTTTCAGTAAACATAGTTAAATGCTGTTCTAAAGTGAGTGAGACAGTGATTAATATTTGGCGCTTATGCCATTTCCTTTGTTTGCAGATTATGAATACCAGAAGCAAGAAAATGTTGGCAATGGCTTTAAAAATTAATGAATATAAAAACTTCCTACAAATAGAGACGGAGAAGCTGCTTGCAATAGAGCATAAAAACGATCAATAATAGAACAAAAAATCTCAGGTGGACACCACACGACTTCTTTGTACGCAAGACCAACATAAAATATAAACCTAATTATAAAATTGCACGTATTTAGCGTAATTTGACATTAACATTATTTGTCCTACTCCATAGCAAGCTTTAATACAAAAACCAAAAAGTATATAATTTCTAAACTTACATATCTCGCTTATACAAATGGCTAATTTAATAATATTGGTTGTGCTAGACGCAGAATCAAATTCTCTAAACCTATTATTTGAAGCATTTATTTCAAAAATCAAAATAAAACCATTTTATTCAAGAAAAACTGTTATTAACTTCAGGTAATGTTACTTTCGGTGTGCCTATTTTAACTAATCTATTATATTATTCCCAATGACATAAGAGTCTTATATACCAAATTTGAAAAGTATTGGATTATATTTTAAAGTAGTTTTTTATTAAAATCTATTACAGGCTTCAGGTAAAGTCCTACTTCTGGAAATTATGTAATGACCAAAACGGGAGGTGCATAACTAGATGTCATAATAGTCCTAAATACGAAATTTCAACTTTCTACGGCTTAACGTTTTTGAGTTATGCGAGATACATACGTACGTACATATAGATGTCACGACGAAATTAGTCACAATGGATTCAGGGATGGTCAAAATGGATATTTCCGTTGAAATCTGAAAACCGAAATTTTTCGCGATTACAATACTTCCTTTACTATGTACAAGGAAGTAAAAACGACTGATAACTGCAGTCTGGAGTGTGGTGAAACTGTAAGTTTAAAAAATAATCATATTAATATGTTTTCCATAATTAACTCAAATTTAAAAACAATAGCTTTGTGCAAAGAACTAATCAAACCGGAAACTCACTAAACTCATGCTGAAATGCCAGATAAGTTGGATGAAACGGACATTGAATGTAGTTCAGGAGAATATATTATTTATTTTTTACTCATACAAAAAAATATAAAGTAGGTATCTATATAATTTTCATATAATATTTTCTTTTCAGAATAATAAGTTTTGCAAAATAGTTTTTTGCTTTTCATTTTAACACAAGTTCCTCTTATCACTTTAAAGGTAAAATGATCATTGTTAAAAGAGTTGAATGGCCTAAATGTCATTACAGCTTTTGACATTTCCACCATTGGTCTATACTGATTTGACATAACCGCTATTGTAACGCGACATATACCTGGTCTCGTCTAATAGAAGGTTGTACTTACCCTAAGTTGAGTTTATATTTAATAAATAACCCTTACCTGGTTCGTAATACAGAGTAGCTGTTAAAAGTGGAGGAATCGGAATAGGTATTACGTAATTAAAGAATAATGTTCTCTCCAGAATCTGTCTATCTTTGTGCATTTATTGAAAATTAATTATGAAAGCAAATAGTAAATAATATGAGAAATATGATTGGGTGTCATGGTTTTAACAGGGTACCCTGCTGTGGAACGCTCCGCTCTCTGGCATTCGCCTGACGTGCAACGGAAAATACAGAAAAAACTCGTACAGAGAGACATCGAGACACAATTTCAACAAATAAGTTATAACAAATTAAATATAGCAGTGTCGGACTGGGACATATTTCTGAGTGTGGCGATTTGGATTGCCGGGCCCCCTATTCTTGGCCGTTCAAAATATTATTAATGAAACAAAGATGGTTATGAATTAAGGTTTTTTTTAATACATTAATGAATGTAAACATTAAGTACACAGGCTGAACCCAAGAATCCATGATATTGACGATTAACATTGAAATACTCCTTGCATGGGGATCTCAAGGAATATAAGAGTCGGGTAAATTAGACAAAAGTTACCCCATCAGGAGACCATTTTAATGGTGTATCGTTATTTGAGAAAAAATGCAAAGATATAGACGAAAACGGTAAATTTTTAAATGGTTTATTTTTCAGAATAACTACAAAAAAAATTTAAAGTATTTTATTTATTACCAAAGATAACTGTACTAGTTGTATAGAATTAGCAGTAATCTAATATAAAAATTGCGTCTCAAACACGTATATTTTGGCCGAGATTTGGCACATAGATTAAATAACGCATATGGGAAGTATGCATTACGAAGTTAATGAATTTAAATATTAAAATTATACATATACTGTTACATATAATCATTTTTGTAACATTTTCTTTGTTGTAATTAAATCATATTAATAGTGAATGGTGAATACTATTAAAGATAATCTTTTTTTGTAGGTGCAATGTTTATAATAAATTTTCATTTTAGTGCTATCTTTCACTCAGTATACAATATAAAACGTTAAAATCGTTAAAGTACACAAAAATTATGGCTCTAAAGGCCGTTTGCACTAACATAACTTAATTTTTAAGCGTTTCTTAAATTGATAATATTACGTCGATATAAAATGTCAAATGAATTACTATGCATTGTTGTTTCGATTAGCATTTTTTGTCTATGGGTCGCTTAAAATTTAAGCCTTGTTGGTGCAATTGGGAATACTTAAGTTTAAGTATAATCCCGAGAGTAAAGGCGACAGAAATTGTTATTAAAATGACAGTTGCAGAATTTAACCTTAGATATTCTGTTTCGTGAATAGATCTTAACATTTTTAACCCGGCTTAAAAATGGAGTTGTTAACTCTGAATTTAATCATTTTTATGAATCTGGTAATGAAAGTCTACTATGTGAAAAGTGAAACGTCACACCAAACCACACAGAACTTAAAAACTAAATTTTATATCTATTAAGTACATAGTGTAACACGAGGGGGGGTCTCTGAAGCTGACTGATAATGGTGATACTAAGGATGATGATTCCCAACGATGATACACTTACTGACTGACTGGTGGACGCTTTGATGGCTGGCGTCCACGGCTTGTGAGAAGAAAGAACACACAGACACTTAACTTTTTACACTTTACACTAATGAACACTACGGACATGAACACAACTTGTTGATTTACTAACTAAACTTTTATTTACATGATTAAATGTAACTGATTATTAACTATGGATAAAAACTAAACATACTCAACTAAGCAGATTCTAAACTGTTACATTCAGTAACACAGCGGGCGAGCGTCGCCCCAAAACTCAAACTCTTACATGTTAATTCTCAGGAGTCTCTAAACCGACTATTCCATGTTTATCCCATGGCTAACTAATACCGACTGACTTAAAACAAAAACGCTATCTCCAGGATAGGATTATCTTAGGGGAACGGGGTGCATAGGCTAGGGCACGTATACATAATAATTTCTAAAACCTAAGATCAACAAATAAATGTCGTGACTATCATAATACAATATGAATTTCTAAACTGAATTTTGACATTTATAACTTAAACAGATAAACAGAGTTAAAATATGAATATTGAAACTATAATTTAGAAAAGTTTATGAAAAGTTATTTATCTGTTATTGCGCTTACCCTCGCCTTGTGACAATAGTAGATTTTGCACATGCCCGTTGAGCACCTATTTCTAGAATATATTGGTTAACTGCCGGGGTGATGATGGGGTTTGGGGTGAAGACAGGGATAGAAGTAAGCCTATATTAGCGTGTAGTTTTCTTTGACTTGCATTATGCTTGTTCTCTGGTTAAGGTCAGATTCTTGAATTATGTTATATACTTGATCTACAATCAGTTCTTTAAGATTTTTTTTCTCTTTATCATATTAAAAACTATTAACTAAGTACTAGATAAGATAGTTACAAGTTTAAACCGGGCCCTTTCGCTCGCCGGGCCTGTGGCGATCGCCACATCGCCACAATGGCCAGTCCGACGCTGAAATATAGTAACACATAAAGGTTGTCCCAACAAATTAATATTAACAACATTGAAATAATGTTTTAATTTGACCTGTATATTGATAGTCAATTATAAACATAATTGTGTAAGTGAAGGTAAGTGTGTAAGTTTGATGAGTTCGGAGTTTTATCCGAACTGCCATAACGCTCGGCGTCGCCGTCGGCCCGCTTTTTATTTGGAAAGCTTGGGGTTAGCAACACAGTCCGGCCTCACCATGTGTACAGGCCGCCCGACATAGCCGAGGAGTCTACAGTATGCGACTGTGTCGCCATACTGTCTATCCCGACAAGTACCTGTGTCGTACTTGTCGAGGTGTAAATTGTAAAGTGATACTCAAGTGAACGTGGACATGCCAGCGTTCGGTGCTGATACGGCACACATCTTGAGCTTAGCTGGCTGCAAAGCAACGAGACCCGCAAATTACGTTTAATTGGCAACCAATATTAGGTCATGTAGATAAAAATTCATAATATCATTGTGACAACAATAAATCATAATATAGTGCTTGTCCAAATTAAGTTTCTTGTAAGTGAAAAAGGGAGTCAAATCAGGTGAATAGGGGAGCAAGTAGGTATGATCCCCAAACGTGCCTGACATTGCCATAGCAGCTGAGTGGGGGCAAAGTAGGACTCCAAACGTGCTTGACATAGCCATAGCAGCTGAGTGGAGGGAAAGTATGGAGGTTCTCCAAACGTTCCTGACAGCCATAGCAGCTGAGTGGGGGGGGGGTAAAGTAGGTAGGTATTGGGAAGCGGAGTCGTAGGTAGACCTGGATAACTTACCTCGGACAAGCCAAGGGTAAAAGTTCGATGAGTTCAGAGTCTTGGGTTACCCAACATGTCAACCATGCCAGGGGTCCAAGGTCTATATGAGTCTAGCCGAAATCAGACTGCCGAATACAGCGTTTATCCCCGTATTTATATCATATTATCCCTCCTGTTTCCTTCCGATCTTAAGTGTTTCGGGGGTAAAGGTTGCACTTCTCCGTCTCCGGTATGAGTGGGTGATTGGGTGGCCCTTGGAAAGTTCTAGATCATTTTCCATTCATACTTAACACATGTGCACGCCAGATCTCCGACTTAGGCCTGTGACTCCGTCTCAAGTACCAGCTTTGCCTCGCCTTAACTGCAGAGCCCTGTTCCTTTGACCCCCTTGTGATATCGATTAAAAAAAAAACAACAAAAAAAAAACACATGTATAGAAAAATACTTATGCAATGGCCATCGCAACTAAATAACAACTACACAATCTTTTTACATGAACAGTCTAATTGTCTGTTTATTGTAAGTAGGTAACTA